>CAUYQV010032464.1:0-16278 GCA_963574575.1 Galagoides demidoff
GTCCCAGCTACTTGGGAGGTGGAGGCAGGAGACTCGCTTGAGCCCAGGAGTTGGAGGTTGCTATGAGCTGTGATGCCATGGCACTCTACCCAGGGGGATAGCTTGAGGCTCCGTCTCAAAAAAAAAAAAAAAAAAAGAAACTAGACTATAAAATTTAAGAAATTCTGTCTAGATGGTCATAAAACCCAAGAAATCCTGTCTACATGTCACATAGGTAATTCACCAGCAAACTAGACACTCAACACTGAATCAAGAAGCTTTCCTTCTCAGTCCCCAGGGAGCCGCACTCCTATGAGACCCTAAGAGCTGCAGAAGAAATGGCTCTTGAGGGCAAGGGCTAATTCTTATTCACTTTCCATGCCAGGTGCCTAGCACAAAGTAGGCACTTAATGCATACTTTTGCTTGAGTGGTAAATTTTATTTACTTGCCTGTCACCTAACCCTAATACTCAAAGTAGTTGTGATTTTTACCTCCCTGAGTAAGAGAGAAAGGAAGAGTGCCAGGAAGAGGAGTTTTCAGCAACGAGCTGCTCGGACTGGATTTTTAAGGCAGGACAAATTCAGGCTCTTTGCTATCATGTTTAATGTCCCTACGTTCTACTTGGAAGGTAACAGGAAGCCGCTTTTTTTTTTTTTTTTTTTTTAGACGGAGCCTCAAGCTATCCCCCTGGGTAGAGAGCCATGGCATCACAGCTCATAGCAAACTCCAACTTCTGGGCTCAAGGGAGTCTCCTGCCTCCACCTCCCAAGTAGCTGGGACCACAGGCGCCCGCCACAACACCCAGCCATTTTTTGGTTGCAGACATCATTGTTGTTTGGCGGGCCCGGGTTGGGGATTCGAACCCGCCACCTTAGGTGCACGTGGCTGGCGCCTTAGCCGATTGAGCCACAGGCGCTGAGCTGAAGCCGCCTTTTAATGACATGACACACCCTCTCTCCTCTCCACTCTTCACAACTCGTCCTTTTCCTCAGGTCGTCCTATACACATCCTTGCTTTAAGCTCACAATATTTATTATTTTAAGAAGGGGGTAATATTTTTTAGGTAATGTTATTCTTGATTATTAAAGTTAAATATATTCATATTAGAAACAAATAGAAAATAAAGAGGAAAATTATTCATATTAGAAACAAATAGAAAATAAAGAGGAAAATTGGATACATTTAATGAACATAATAAACAAAGGCGTCTAATCAATGGGCCAAGTGGGTGAAGCCTGTATCAGACACCTCTCAGGCACATCCTAACGGCTCATAAATCTTTTTTTCTTTTTTCTTTTCCATCATCGTTTCATCATGATCATGCCCATATCTTACCCCATCCTCTGCTGAGGTGGTCAGGTCCAGGCTACAACCAGATTCACACAGTTATAATCTGACCGCACCTTGCCTCTGCCTCCCTCTCCCGTCTTTTCCACATACTTTTCACCTCCTGCTCCAGAGCTTCCTACTACCAAGGCTTAGGGGCCCACAGGAGCTCCACGCTCAAGCATTTGCAACCCAGAAGGGCAGGGGAGTAAATGCCTAGAGGCCACTGTTGGCAATGGGGGAAAAGCCAATGGATCTATGCTTCTACATTTCAGCCCCCAGGCAGACACTTCTGAGATGCATTTTACACAGCCTCTCAAAAGTACGTGAGACCAAGTACCAACTACCCTCAGCAGTGGTCAATTTGATGATGTATTCTTGTATTGGCCTTCTCTCCTTCCCTTTCTCTGCTGAGATCCTCTACTCCAATTGGGATCACATCCCTGATAAACTATCTGCAGGCAAGCACTTATCCCAGGCTCTGCTTTTGAAGGGACCCAAGCCAAAAAGAGTTGATAAGCAAGTGGCCTTAGAAAGCAGACCCTCTGGATTAAGGATCTGGGTCACCACCCCACTGCTGGTGGTAAGCAGGATGGTAGTAACACTGGGCGTGTCGGGGCGTCACATTTACTAATACTCTTACCTGCGGTGACCTGGGATGTCAGGTGGGATGTGAAGTACTGACTTAAGGGGCAGTTGTAGTACTTGAATGGCATGGTGTCAGTGGTAATTATAAGAATCATGGGGTTGTGTGGCTTGTATTAACTGCTTCGGAAGCCTTGAAAAGGTTAAATGACAATTATGCCATCAGGTCAGTTAACTGTTGAAGAGGACTGTGAAAGGCCTCTTTGACAGTGTTTTGTTGACTCATTTCCTGCAGCCACAGAGCTGAAACTCAGGCTCAAGATCTAACTGCAGAGTTGGACAATCTGCAGAGGTGATTAAAGGCATAATCTCAATATGTCCCTTACGTCAAAGTCAGAGCCCTGAGAGGAAAAGAGGGGATTCTATGACTTGGAACTGGTGCATTTAGATAGATGCTTTAGAATCCTTACTCGTAAGGTTTCCGTGACTTCTCCAGGCCATTAAGGCCAGTTCTCTCTTCTTGCTAGAGGGGATGACTGTCTTCTTGCCTAGACAGAGATGCTGCAAAGCCCTCACACAGGTAGATGCCCAACAAGATAATTCTTTTTAAAATCTGCTGCCACTTCATCAATTTGCCACTGAGCCAATAACTAGAGTCAGGTCTCTGCGGGGAAATATAGTTCCTGCTGCAGAAATAAATTGTTTATTCATCAAAAGAATAAATACCAGCAAGAACCACAGGGAGATTATTGGGAGTGAACCCCTGGTTTCAGACTAGGGTGTACAAAATATTAAAGAACTTATTAACATGGGCGCGCTCTCCCATGACTCTGGGTCCAAAGTCCTGACAAGAACACCTGAGACTGATCCTAACACAGCTGGAATGGCTCCAAGAAGCCTGGGCAGGATAATGGTTTCCTGTTAGTGAAGTGGATATGCTGGACCTGAGGAAGTGATCAGAAGGGTCACGGTGGTGAGATGGTTAGCATGGATTTATTACACGAGACTGAAGAACCCACATCTGTGTTTCCTGGGCAGAAAGAAACAGAGAATTCTCCCTGCACTGAAGCTCTGAGAAAGGAACTGCTGAGATGCACAGCTGCTGCCTTTAGGAACCACTCCATGCCCTCTGGGTCCCACCACTCTGGGCCCTGCTGCAGCCATCAGCTCTGCACAGGCTGTAACCAACTCCATACAGACACGTGGTCCTTTGGCTTCCTGGTCCCGGGCTTCTCTGACTACAATGTGCAGGATGCTTGGCACTCACGTCACATGCAGCCTGGTAGCATGAGGCAGCTAGCCCCTAGGAGACTAGCCTTCATCAGTGAGGGACTGAAGCCAGTGGATAACTGCTTCCCCCTGTGGTTGCCCAGGGTGGACAGTTCTGGCATGGACTGCACAGGGCTACCCGATGCCACCGAGCCCTAGCTGCACCCAGTCCTGGCCAACTTGTTGACACATTCTGGTATTGGCGTATCACCTTCTCCAATCCCATTCCTTGAGATCACTTCCCAAAGAAACTACGAGCACACAAGCTTTCGGAGGAACTGAGGATAAAGCACAGCCCAATAATTTGGTGGGAGGGAAGTGTATTAATATAGGTCAAGACCTCAAAGCCTCCTGGAAACCAGTCCTGCTGCAGAAGTAGCAGTGGTAAGAGTGTCATCAGCAGTACCCACCCCAGTGCACCTCCCACCGAATCTCATCACAAGCTTAGAAACAACATTCTTTTCTTTTTTTTTTTTTTTTAATTTTTTTCAGTAGAATCCAGTGCTCCTTTCACACTCACCCTCCATACTGGGTATTTTACAGCTCAACCTGATCAGCTGGCAGCAAAGTAAGTACAATTTATTTCAGTATCTGTTAAAACGTTTTCCTCCTTGTTTTCCACTTGGAAAATTTAACAGATACTGAAGTAAATTTAGATAAATGAAACTCTCAGACGATCTTATAATAAGATTTTAATTCTAATGACATATTTTTAAAAGCCCATCACAGGGCCAGTCCCTCCGGGGTCTGCTTAATGCATTTCTGCCGGTTGACAGAAAACGCTCTTTATTCTATCTAGGTCGTTTGATAAGCTAACAACCTCTACCCATATTTACGGCTAAATAAGCAAGAATGTCAAGACTTTACCAAAATAAACATTTAGAAGTAGACCCAAAAATAAAAATTGACTTCTCTGTGGGCAGTCCAGCCATACTGTATTAAGAACAGGGGCATATCTTTAAAAATGCGAGAATTTTAGCAAACCACATACATTCCTGTTTTTAAATATCTTCTCATGCTTTGCTAGTGTACCTGCCTTACAGAATCATTTATGCACTAGCTGGGTTTGAGTTGCAATTCTCTCTTTTTTTTTTTTTGAGACAGACTCTTGCTCTGTCACACAGGTTGGGGGGCAGTGGTATGATCATAGCTCACTGCAGCCTCAAACCTTGAACTCCTAAACTTAAGCAATCCTCCCACTTCAGCCTCCCCACCTTGCTAGGAATACAGGCATGTTCTACTACAGTTGACTATTCTTTTTTTTTTAACTTTGGGTAGAGACAGAGTCTCACTATATTGCCCAGGCTTATCCCAAACTCCTGACCTCAAGCAATCCTCCCACTTCAGCCTCCCAAAGTGCTGTGATTACAGGCATAGGCCACTGCTCCCATGGGTTGCCCTTCTTTATGCATGTCAATCAAAGATAACAGAATCTAAAGAAATCTGTAACCCATTCTTTTATATCCATTTCCTATGGGCTGTAACCCTAAGAAATCAAATATGCTTTTCCATATTTAGCATAAACAGCTAAAATGAATGTCCACAGAAACTGCACAGCAACAAGACAGACATAGTTTTGTCTTCCACATTGATGTTAAAACAATTTAATACATTATTACTATGATGTTGATTCACAGGAAGAGTGTAGTACATAATCTGATTTAGCCAGCAAAAAGGAAGTTGAGAGGTAGAACCTAATTTAAATAGGTTGTCCAATAGTTAATTATTTCAACAAATCAATTGTCACATTCTAATCTACACAAGTATTAAAATTATACCCATATATGCTTAATCATGGTTGCTATATATTACAAATGGTTCTGGATCAAGAAACAAGTAATCAAAGGCTGCATATTTAATAACTGTTATTCACATTGAAATTTCTTAGGCTATTAATATCTAAGTTCCCTTCTGTGACTTTAGGCTATTTTAAAAAGGGGGAAAAAATACAGGAACCTTGTTACCATGGAGACCGTAAGCCGGTCAGCCCATCTGCTGAAGAGGATATAAAATTTTGTAAGGAGAATTTTAAAGACCTTACTATAAGAATGATTTCCTCCAACACAGCAATGGGGAGCGAGCTACAGAAAATCTGGCAAATAGCCGTTTGCAAAATTGGGGGCTATCATTATTTTGATACTAACCACGAATCTGCTATAATTCTTATTAAAAGGAAGTTGTCAACCTCCATACATTAGGATGCTAAAGATGTGAAATATATTTTGGCATGTTCTACGCTAATGATGTTCATGCCATTTTTAGGGGGAAAACTAAGAATTTATATTAAAAACTAGTGGAGGGAAATCTATGATTTGGTTTATTTGGTTTTTAAAAACTACTCCAGATATTTATCACAGGTTTTTATAAAAATAGCAAGAGTCCCTAAAGTAAAAATTATATATTTTAAACAATTAGGATATAAAAGTACAATGCATCTTACTACTCTATAATGGCTTTTTTTCTTCTGTTTTCTAGATTTATCTAATATGTGCTGATCCAGAAATGTATTCATTCAACAAGCATAATGCAAATGAATGTACCAGGAGCCAGGCCCTAACCACGGTGAAGGTGTGAGAAACATTTCTGTCCTTTAGGAACTAATGGGGGTGACTTATCTACATTCACGTATTCATTCATCCATTCATTCATTCCATAAAGGTTTACTGAGCACCCACTATGTTCCAGGTACAGTTCTAAGCACTGGTAATCACACAGTGGTCAAAAACCACAGGATCTCTGCCCTCTTGGAGCTTACAATCAGGTATAATTTATACTTAGATGACAATAATCGAGAGGGGCCGTGTTGTTTGTTGTTGTTGTTATTGTTGCTGTTGTTTGAGACAGAGTCTCACTTTGTTGCCCTAGACAGAGTGCTGTGGCATCATCATAGCTCAAAGCAACCTCACTGGGCTCCAGTGATCTTCTTGCCTCAGCCTCCCAAGTAGCTGGGACTACAGGTGCTCACCACAACACCTGGCTGTTTTTAAGAGACAGGGTCTCACTCTTGCTCAGGCTGGTCTCCAACTCCTGAGCTCAGGCAATCCACCTGCCTCAGTCTCCCAGAGTGCTGGGATTACAGGCGTGAGCCACTGCACTAGCACTGGAGAGGGGCAGTTAAAAGATATGAACAAAAAGCTGTAAGATGAAAGAATGACTCCTGCCGGGAACCGTCAGATCGAGATTCCAGAAGAGGTGACTTTTGAGCTGGGGCTTAAGACCAGGCAAGAACTGGCACATCATTCCAGCCCAAGGGGCACAGTATAGAGACACAACTCTATCACAGAGCTGGCTTTTATTTCACAGCCCCAAGACAGCTTACTAAATTTGAGGAAACTTGTGTATGCAAAGTGATTTAAAAGTATAATTATTTTCTGAAACAAAGTTCCTAGTTAAAGAGCACTGGTGCCTCAAGAGAATATCAAAAGTCAAATCAATAATAGTAATAGTAACCTTTGAACATTATAAACCTTTTCACAGATAGTATCTCAGTCAAAGCTTACAAAAACCTTAACGATGAGACACAGCAGTTATTATGTCCATTGTACAGAGGTGGAAACTAAAAAGAAGTTAACAGCCAGACACAGTGGCTCACACCTATAATCCTAGCACTCTGAGAGGCCAAGGCAGGTGGATTGCAGGAGGTCAAGACCAGCTTAAGCAAGAGTGAGATCCCATCTCTTAAAGAAAAAAAAAAAAAGCCAGGCATTGTGGCAGGTTCCTACAGTCCCAGCTGCTTGGGAGGCTGAGACAAGAGGATCGCTTGAACCCAAGAGTTTGAGGTTGCCGTGAGCAATGACGCCACAGCAGTCTACTAAGGGTAACAAAGTAAGACTCTGTCTCAAAAATAATAATAAAAAAATAAAAATAAAAATAAGTAAAGTGATTACTCCAAGTCTGGTAAATGTTTAAGCCAGACCTTGAACTTGGGCTTTTGCTGAAAATACTTACGCTCTTTCTACTACCTGAATTTAGGGCAAATTTAAGGGTTTTCATGAAATAATAGGAAAATGCTTGCAGACAGCAATACAGCCCAAATGCTATAGGTTTCAGGAAGAAATCTATACAGATCTATTTTGTGCACTTAACAGACAGAGCAAGTTCCAGGAGAGCTGAGGGTGGCCAGCTCTCCGCAGACTGAAATATCACAAGTTCAGCATAACGATTTCCTTAATGAGGAGAGCCAGTCAGGAAGGAAAGAGCATCCTCCTTGTCAGCAAAGGTCCAAAAACAGGCTCCCCTTCCCACCCTCCAGCCTCCACTCCCCCATCCCTGCACCAAATTCGACCTACCTAGCAGCATCCTCCCCTCGGAAATGACTGCTTTAGCTCAATACTGTTTCGCCTGTGTAGGAGACTGGAAATTGTGCTTTTGCTATGTTTACGGGAGAATTTAGCCACCACCTCCAGATTCTAGTGCCATCACCAAAGCTGGCATAAATGTTAGCAGAAGAATGGGATGATTAGGATTTTTGAACAAGCTGAGACAGAAATATAAACAAATGAATTGCTAAGAATATAAATAAGCAAACAGGTTAAGCAATGTTAAAAGACTGGAACACAGGATAATGAAAACAATTAGAGTTACGTTTTTTAAACAGAATGTTAATCTGCTGTCATTGCTTCAAAGAAAGTCTCTTCTCCATTGCCCGCTGTGTTCTCCAAGAAAGGAGCTCTCTCAGAACTTGGGGCAATCCCTTCAGTAAGAAGTGCAATCCTCTAGCATTAAAGGCTCTTATTTGAAAAACAACTCAAAGGCCTAGTTGACTGAAGACGTATCCCGGCTCCTAGGTGAAAAGCGGAATCTAGGGCCAGAAGAGGCATGACTGTATGAAATAGAGGATGCGAACTGGCAGAATGGGATTCTGTGCTAGATCCAGGAAAACCGTCCCCCAGCCAATGTCTGAACCAAGTGGAGGGCTGAGAATCAGGGGAAGAGCCCTCGGTCAGCCCACGTCAGGGGACTGAGTTCAGAACAAGGTAGGCAGACAGGGGAGGAATGGCAGGGCAAGAGAAAACAAGGCTGCATGGTCATTACTCTAGGAGGGAGCCATGTTCCTAACTGGCAGGCTGAGCAACAGAGGTGAGGAACCGAGAGTGAGTGCCAAAAACTAGCTTGCTCCCCAGACTTCAGAGCTACCACCATTTTGATCAGTGCCTCTACCACAACTACCACCAGCACCCCCATTCTTACCATACCAACATCACCACTATTATCAAACCATAATCCCTATACCATCCAGACCCTCATCTTTTGCCATCACCAATGTTACCACCTCACCATTACCACCTCCATCATCATCACCACCTCTGCCTCGCTCTTCCCATCAGCATCATCCCATAATCACCACCCCACGCTGACACCCAGTACCATCAACAGCACCTTCACTACCGCTAACGTCACCATCGCCACAACCACGTTCACTACCGCCACCATCAGCAACACCAATATTACCATCAACACGCTGAGATGCTCTCAGCACCAGCACAGAGCAACCGGCAGAGCCTCTGACATCTCTGCCTCCCCACCAATCTCTGAAAATGGAAGTCTGCAACACCTAGACAAATTATGGCCACCACCCTGCTTGAAAGGAAGAACTGCCAGGTGTGATGTATATAATGGATGAAAGTTGTTTTATTTTCAGCCACTATATACATAATCTCATTTTTCAAAATTCTCACTCCACCCCCTGAGGCAGGTATTGTCAGCCCTATTTCACAGGTAAGGAAAATGAGCCTCAGGGAAATTATTATTTGCCCAAGGTCACACAAATGGAAAGTGATGGAGCATGGACCCACACTCCAATCCACCCGGCTCCACGCGGATTCTACCCAACAGCTCTGCTGGTGCTGCCTCTCTGAAGAAAATTAAGATACAGCCAAGTCCTTGCGGGCATTCACTGTCGACGGGCGAAACCAGGAAACACTCATTGCAAAACAACATGAAAAGTCCTCTGAATGTACGAAGGGGAGAAGAAACTAATTCTGCTCAGGGGTGCTGGACAAGACTGCACAGAGGATGTGACATTTACGCAGTCGTGAAGAAAAGAGGTTTGTCAGGAAAAGAAATAGAGCAGACAGTACTGTAGGCAGGGCCAGCAGACCCAAAGCACACAGGGGCAGCGCGGGCTCACGCCTGCTGGCTCATGTGAGACCTCTGGCCGGACGGAGGGCCTCCCTCAGGTCTGTCAGACTGAGCCATCCACACCTCAGCCACAGTCTCCTGTCTTAGCCCTTCTTTACTTCCATCTAACATTTTAAAGCCCAGCAAGTCCTGCTGTATCTTGAGGAGGTGTGGGGTGAAAGGACCCGGTCTGCAGGAACTCAGGCATCAATACTGGGCACCAGATCAAGGCATCAGCCACAAGGAGATTAATTGCTGAGGCCAAAGTCAGCACTGTTCAAGAGTCTTTTCTCTGATGCTCTCTGTTAGTGTGGAAATTGCAGATGCAGGACAGGGTGTCCAAATGAAACAAGGCGTTAGAGTATTTCCTCACCTGCATTTCACCAAACTGTAGCTAATATCTTTGACATCAAGTCACTTAATTCAGTTCTTGAGATTCGCATTTTGTCATGAGGTTTTTTTGGAAAGGAGATTTGAAAGAAAATTGCTCCAATTCCATGGGCCATGGTGGTAGCTAATAAGGCAAACGTATGATTACAACTGCTTTTAATTTTGTCCACACAAAAATCACTGCAGCTCTGCCTTTGGGCTTGAAATTGTGGGTCCGCAAATATCTATTTGCATGTTTTGAGTAAACTGCAAACCACTTTCTGAGACGACCCTCAGCCCTTGGATCCCCTCTGAGCCTTCTACCCAGGAGCATGTATAGTGAGTATCTCAATTCTTTTTTTTTTTTTTTTGAGACAGAGCCTCAAGCTATCCCCCTGGGTAGAGTGCCATGGCATCACAGCTCACAGCAACCTTCCAACTCCTGGGCTCAAGCGAGTCTCCTGCCTCAGCCTCCCAAGTAGCTGGGACCACAGGCGCCCGCCACAGCACTGGCCATTTTTTGGTTGCAGCCATCATTGTTGTTCGGCGGGCCCGGGCTGGGGATTCAAACCCGCCACCGTACGTGGCTGGTGCCCTAGCCGATTGAGCCACAGGCACCGAGCCAGGTTATCTCAATTCTTAAAGGGAAATATAACGTGTATCCTTAGCACAATACCTCACTGAAAAGACAACAAAGACTACGTCCTACCCAGACTCTTACGCAGCTAATAGATCTCAAAACCACGATCATTCTTTTTTTTTTGAGACAGAGTCTCACTACATTGCCCTCAGTAGAGTGCCATAGCGTCCCAGCTCACAGCAACTTCAAACTCTTGGGCTTACGAGATTCTCCAGCCTCAGTCTCCCAAATAGCTGGAACTATAGGCACCTGCCACAATGCCCAGCTATTTTTGTTGTTGTTGTTGTTGTCATTGTTGTTTAGCAGGCCCAGGCCAGGTTCAAACCCACCAGCCCCAGTGCATGTGGCCGACACCCTAACCACTGAGCTATGGACACCAAGCCAAAACCCACTGTCATTCTATTCATTTACCAATCAATAATTCTGAAACACTTATTATGTTCCAGATGCCTATTCTATCAACCTACAATGTACAATGGCAAAGATATATCAGTTCCCTGCCTTTCTGGAGTTTACATTCCAGTGAGAATTGACAGGAATGAATAAGTAAAAAAAGGAAACTATGATGGTAATTTCCGATAGTAATGGAATGCAGCATAGAGTGAGTGGGGGTGAGGGGACCTGTCTCCTTAGACTGTGCAGCCAGAGGAGGTGTCTCTAAGAAGGTGAGATATGAAAAATGAGAAGCCAGCCATGTAAAAAGTTGGGGAAAGGGCATTCTGGATGGACAGCAGAAGTGCAAAGGCCCTGGGGCAGGATTAATCTTGGCATAATCAAAGGACACAAAGGCCAGAGACTGGGAGGAGAAGGGGCAGTAGGCTACCTGATTAAGATGAAACAAGAGAGCTTGGCAGAAGTCCCATCATTACAGGGCCTCACTGGCCACAATGAAGAATTTCAGTTGTATTTTAAACCAACTGAAATCCAGTAGAGGGTTTAAAACAAGGAAATGACATGATCTGATTTCCTTTTTAAAAAGGTAACTCCAGCAGTCATAGGGAATGGAAGGAGAGAGATTCTTCTAGCAGCTCAGGAAAGAGACAGGAGCTAGAGTGAAAAGAGGACAGAGAGATGGACAGATTTTAGGTGGCTTTTGGGGACAGAACTGACCAGAAGGATTCAGTTCCATCATTTCATTCTCATTCCAAAGTTCTTCTATAAAGAACAATATTCTGGCAGGGTGCTACAGCATAAGTAAGTTGTCTGCTCGTCTACATCAGTGATTTTCAGAGAGCCCCCAGGTTCCCTGAAGATGCCGCGAGAACTGCAGCAGAGCACGAGGAGGAGGCTGGGGTGCAGGGTCCACAGATAGCCCCTCACCTCCTCAAACCATCTCCAAATACGCTGATTATCAAGGACGACATTTGCAATTTGAAGAAAAAAATTTTAGGCTAAAACCAAACTTTAAAACTACTATGGAAAAGAGACAGTGTCTGCCTAGCTGGCCCCAACATCCATTCTCTCCTTCCTTCCAGAAATAGAGCTGTCCCAATTTTTAGCCTTCAGATGGCAACTCAGCTACAGACTACATTTCTCAGCCTCCTTTGAAGCTAGATGGAGCCTCATGATAAAGTTCAGGCCAATAGGTTGTAAGCAGAAGAAATACGTTTAAATTCTGGGTCATCCCCTTTAAAATGTAGCTATTCATCCTCCTCTTTCAAACCCTTTGAGCTGCCTAAGAAATGGTGATGATGTAGCAGCCCCATAAAAGATGGAATCTATTTAATGAATGTTTTTCAAAACAGCAGAGCCACATAACAGCCTGATTCTTGGAGCATCATCTTTTGGAATAAACCCAACTACCCACCTTCAACTGCCCACCTACCTGTGGACTGTTAAGGGACAAAGAAATATACATATATTGTAACTTTGGGTTTTAGTGCTACACCAGCTTAGCACACACCCACGTAGAGCTTCAGGAGTCAGTATATGATCTGCCCTACCTTTCATTCCCTCTTCCACAGCAAACTGTACTGTTTTAGATGGTGAGTGCTTTACTGGAGAAAGGAGGACAGCAAGCAAATCCCCAGCTGGCCCAGGAGACACATGCAGGGTCAATGTAAAATGAACTGTTGTTGTTTTCTAGGAAAGTGTTTATTATTGCAGCATCACCTAACCTATCCTGACTGAAAAATCTGGTTGAAAAGAGCTGGTCCCAAATATCCATCTAGATAACATCAGCCCAGAGAACTCCACTCATCACCTCGTGTTCTGAAAAATATTGGAGGTCCCACTCACAAGAAATCCTGATTTAATGAGGCTGGGATGTGGCCTGAGCCTGGTTTGTCTATGGATCTCTGGTGATTCTAACATACAACCAATGTGGAGAGTCACAGGCATCTATGAACCACACAGCAACGGCTGCCGCATAGTTGCTTCTGGTGGGCTGCACTCCTGCATGATAAGAGATGGTATCTACACATGAAGGATGTTATAAGAAACAACCACAGAATTATAACATTGACTTTTCAGCATTTAATTTAGTATTGTACACAGTGTCAACTCTATGAAAACACAGGAGAATTTCTGTCCAGTTTCAGTATAGTAAATATTTGTGCTTTTCCTAAACAAGTTTACTTTTACCCTTGGACATGAAAATCTTGTAAATGACCTTGCTTTCCTCCTTGCGTAGTTCCTAGAAAGTTCAGAGTCAAATCAGTGAATAGGATTTCACTAGCATAAATTTTGTGTACTCCACACATTGTCTTACCTGTATTTTTTTCCTTAGTTCAAATGAATATACTTATAATATCATGCAAGCTTAAGTCATTTCCAGAATAAGGCAGGATATAAATATTCTTTTTACATAATGAATAAAGAACATGTGCTACTGACTAGAAGAAGGATGAGAAGGAAAATAGTTAAGTGCACCAGCTTACCAAGTGTATTAGTCAATGTATTAGTCAGCTTGAGCTGCTATAACAAATACCACAGAATGCGTGGCTTATACAATTTATTCTCACAATTCTAGAAGCCAGAAATTCCAAGGTCAAGATACTTACAGATTTGGTTCTTAGTGAGGGCCCTTTTCCTGGTTTATGGACAATTGCTCTCTAGCTGTATTCTGATGTGGCAGAGAGAATGAACTCTGGTCTCTCCTCATCTTCTTCCAAGGGCACTAATCCTCTCATGGAGATCCCAACCTTCATGAGCTCATCTAAACCTAATTACCTCCCAAAGTCCTTACCTATAAGTACCAGCACATTAGGCCAACCACGGTGGCTCACGCCTATAATCCCAGTACTCTGGGGGGCAAAGGCAGGCAGATTGCTTGAGTTCAGGAGTTTGAGACCAGCCTGAGCAAGAGCAGGATCCCATCTCTAAAAAATAGCCAAGTGTTGTGGCAGGCACCTATAGTCTCAGCTACTCAGGAGGCTAAGGCAAGAGAATTGCTTGAGCCCAAGCTTTTGAGATTGCTGTGAGCTGTGACACCATGGCACTCAACCTCAGGGCAACTGAATGAGACTCTGTCTCCAAAAAAAATACCAGCACATTGGTCATGGTTTCAAAATAGGAATTATTAAAATATCCTCCAAAGTCTACTTATTAAATAGTTAATGTCACCCCCAAAACAGAAATTCACCTAAAAACAGAAATCACCTCATTTGTTGGAATTTAGGCACCCTTGCTGAACTAAGTATGCAAATATCAGGCCCCTGAGAAAAGAGGGGTAAGCAGGAAAGTCACTACTGAAAGCTCCTAACGAAGTTTTTTCTTTCAAATGATCTTGTGGTTCCTCTCATCTTCAGCAAAGTACCGATGTGGCAACTTTTTTTATTCTTCACTATAGATTCAAAGTCCCATTAGCTACTTGCTCTTCCTGGTGGCTATAATAATCATAATAGTAGGAGCTCCATACTCCTCAGCAGACGTCCCCTTAATAGCTTCCAGGATGCATATCTGAGAACCATCTCACCACATTTCACAAATACTTCATTCTTGACAGCCCACTCTATTCTTTGCACATCCCTTCATGCTGCAAGCATATACTTGAAAGAATTATAAATTCCAACTCGATCCCAAATTATCTTGCCTCATGTAAACTTCTCCCCATCATCTCTTTGCCACATGATAAAAGAATGTCCTCATCTGAGGTTTTCAATATTTGATACTGAATGACCATATGTTTTATGAGTTCATCTCAGCAGCTCTCAGCGACAAAAGCTGTCTGCCAAAGACACAGAATACACACACAGGGGATTACTTCCAGGAGCCCCTCGGATAACAAAATCCTTGGATGCTAAAATCCCACAGTCGGCACTGTGAAATCCACAGATATGGAAGGCAAGCTGTACAGTGTTTTCTATCAAAATGAACAAGCTGGGCACACCTATCTGCAGACACAGACATAAAGTCCTGTAATGCTAGAGGCTGATGGAACTGTAGAGGTTACCCTCATTCTGCAGAAAGGAAAACAACGGAGCTGAAAAATGACAATTCAGGCAGTCTCCCCAATATCAACGCTTGTGTGGTACCCTAGAAGTTCATTGTTTAGTCAGTTTTTGAGACTTGGTGCATATTTTCTAATTAAAAAACACTGTTGGGCTCGGCGCCTATGGCTCAAGTGGCTAAGGCACCAACCACGTACACCTGAGCTAGTGGCTTCGAATCCAGTCTGGGCCCGCCAAACAACAATGAGGGCTGCAACCAAAAAATAGCCGGGCATTGTGACGGGCGCCCGTAGTCCCAGCTACTTGGGAGGCGGAGGCAAGAGAATCGCTTGAGCCCAGGAGTGGGAGGTTGCTATGAGCTGTGTGATGCCACAGCACTCTACCCAGGGTGACAGCTTGAGGCTCTGTCTCAAAAAAAATAAAATAAAATAAAAAACACTGTTGGGCAGTGCCTGTGGCTCAAAGGAGTAGGGCGCTGGCCCCATATGCCAGGGGTGATGGGTTCAAACCCAGCCCCCGTCAAAAACTGCAAAAAAAAAAAAAAAAAAAAAACCAGTTACAACAGAGAGTGAAGCTTCCACAGTAGTCTGCAAATCCTATTTAAGGACCAGGTACAGTGGCTCTGTCATCCTAGCACTCTGAGAGGCCAGGGCAAGAAAACTGCTTAAGACCAGGAATTTGAGACCAGCCTGAGCAAAACAGACCCTGTCTCTATTAAGAATAGAAAAACTAGCACTCTGGTGGGCATCTGCAGTCCCAGCTACGTGAGAGGTAGAAGCAGGAGGATCGCTTGAGGCCCAGATCTTGAGGTTGCTGTGAGCTATGATGCCACAGCACTCTACCTAGGGCAACAGAGGGAGACTCTGTCTCAAAAAAGAAAATGATGAAGATGGTAAATTATGTTAGAGGTGCTTTACTATGATTTTTTTAAGTTCTATTTAACCAATAAAGTGACTGAAAAATGGTACAAGGAGGAGCAGAGGAAGGAAGAAGTGTCTATCATTTTTCTTAGGTCCAAAATTTCCTTGGAAAATGAAGCAACCTAAGGAAGCAACCACCTCCATTCTCAGCCATGGTGTGGCTGACCCCAATGTCATCTCTAGAAGTAGTCACCTACAGGCTTAAGACAGTTCACCTGGCCAATATTAGTACATAAGCTGCTTCAGGGCAGTGAAATTCAAGAAATGTGTGTGTGGGCTCGGCGCCTGTGGCTCAATCGGCTAAGGCGTCAGCCACGTACACCTAAGGTGGCGGGTTCGAATCCCCAGCCCAGGCCTGCCAAACAACAATGATGGCTGCAACCAAAAATGGCCGGGCGTTGTGGCGGGCGCCTGTAGTCCCAGCTACTTGGGAGGCAGAGGCAGGAGACTCGCTTGAGCCCAGGAGTTGGAGGTTGCTGTGAGCTGTGATGCCATGGCACTCTACCCAGGGGGATAGCTTGAGGCTCCGTCCCCCTCCCCCCCCCAAAAAAAAACAATAAAAAAGAAAGAAAAAAAAAAGCCAGGCATTGTGGCTGATGCCTGTAGTCTCAGCTACTAGGGTGTCTAAGGCAAAAGAATGGGGTTGCTGTGAGCTATAATGCCATGGCACTCTACTGA
>CAUYQV010032466.1:0-12364 GCA_963574575.1 Galagoides demidoff
AACCTCCAACTCCTGGGCTCAAGTGAGTCTCCTGCCTCTGCCTCCCAAGTAGCTGGGACCACAGGCGCCCACCACAACGCCCGGCCATTTTTTTTTTTTTTTTGGTTGCAGCCATCATTGTTGTTTGGCGGGCCCAGGCTGGGGATTCGAACCCGCCACCTTAGGTGTACGTGGCTGGTGCCTTAGCCAATTGAGGCACAGGTGCTGAGCCGGGAAAGATATTTAACTCATCTGTGTCTCACTTTCTGCATTGAAAAGAGAAACAAAGAAAGAAAGAGAGAAAGGAATAAGAAAAGGAAGAGAAAGAAAATGAGAGAATTATTATTTTAATTAAATTATTTTAATAATTTTAATTTCTTCCCAACTTACTAAAAAGTAAGTTGGGAAGAAATCTCCAAAAGAAGTAGGAGAAATTTTAAGGTAATATGTTTTTAATTTGGTAAACAATCAGTGAGTCTTCGAAAAGTCCCTCTGGCTATTTGTCTCTTTTTTACACACACACACACACTTTCATACAAACATACAAAATTATAACTTTCATGGACTACATATGTTCTTTGTTCCATGGCTTTATCTCATGAGAATTAAAAAAAAATGAAACCCAATCATTTGAAAAATACTATCCCAATTATCTTGAGTATAATAACAAAAATAGAAAAATGTGTAAAAGATTGAGAGTATTCAATGCACTAGTATGCATTTTTACAAAATCTTTTATAACCATTTTGTTTGGTTTTCGTACCTGTGAAATATGGAAGGCTTAATTCAAAATTCAAATAGGATGATATCAATATCACTCACTAATACGTAAAGTACATGGTTATAACCTCTTCCACCACCTTATAATACACCCATAGCCCAAAATCTTACCTTTCTTCCTAAGTTGGTCAAATTCTTGCTTATTTTCTGTCTTATTGGAGCTCTGGAATCTCAGATCTGCATAGGTAACTTCTTCAGACATTGATAGATATGTAAGTATGACAAAGTGTCAGAAATGAAAAAAGTGAGCTAACAGTTGAATGTTGAAGAGAACCTATGATTTTGAACTTCTGTTTATAAACTAAAACTTAAATTCACAAGCTTAAACTTCTGTTTATAAACCTACTGTGCCCACCACTTATATGTCTGCAAACAAGCTGCAGGCTATCTGTGGTTTCAAGAGCTGAAAGCTATCACTAAAGGGAACATCTGTGTTCCTCATATTTCTTCCGTTTTCTTGTTTCTTATGACTACTACAGAGAGTAACTTTCAAAATTGTGTTTGGGAAATAGTATTAGTCACGTAAGGGTACATGAATAGCTAGGATCGCATGGTACAGATATAGCATAGATTTTATAGGACAAAAACTAAGAAAGAAAGAAAAATTACAGAAAGGAAGCAGTTCTCACTAGTCCACAGTAGTGGCTTAGCTTGGATGTTCTGTATGTATCATAGCAAAGATCTGGATAGGAGGGTTGGCTTAGCCGGAGAGAGCACTTCCAAAGAGAGTGGGAAAGTAAGCACCATCCCTTCACTCTGTTACCCAGGTATGCATTTGCCTAAAAAGAGCTAGGGAATACTTAATATCTCTAAGTTGCAAGATATGTAGTAAGGGATCTAAGGCCTAAGAATGATGCCAGGGAATATGCACACTGATGGCCAAGGTCTGTCTACTGAAGGAACTCCTTTGCAGGTTGAGAAAACTAAGATTGGCTTTGAATGTCTGCCTACAGACTTGTTCAGTCCATTTGAGTCAGTTTCCAGCTGAGCTGCCATAAAGGGACAGGAAATGAATCACCAGTATCATCCAGACTTGGGTCTTATTAGTGTGATTCAAAAATCTTAGTATTCTTAATCTCATTTCTTGATCAAGTATACAAGTGGAGATTAGGGATGGGGAGAGATTGTTTTTAAGTGTCCCCCTAATTTTTGATGGGTAAAAAAATGGCCCAGATCAAAACACACAACACCAAATGTAACGAACATACCAGAAGTTTAGTTTACCTTGGAGTACAAGCGGGCTGATATCTAAGGAGATGTCAGCCATGTTATGGAGGGAGGCAGTTCTTTTTATGGCAGGCTGAAGAGCAGTTGGCTTTACAGACAAGTCTTTCTCATCAAGGTGCCAAGGACATGCAGCTCATTATTGAAACTCTCTGGCCAGCTCTTCCTATCAGGGTTTTCAGAGGCTTGTGGTGTAAGCATATTTCTTATGGGGCTGTAACTGGAGAATTGCAAGGAGGCAAAGAGCCTGTGGCATATCTCTATTATTTGAGTTATAACCACCCATAACAGAGTCTCACAGAATGTTTTTTTCAGATCTAAGATGGAATTAGCTAGGGCAACTTAACAATTTTCATTGGTAAGTATTACTTTGAAATTCTTATTAGTATTGTCATATGTAAATAATAAAAACTGGATAGGCATTATCATCTTTTACCAATAAAGAGAATGTATGAAGATTTTATAATTAATAAAAAAAGTAATTGTTTTGTTATGTTAGGCTACCCCCCTTACAGGTGCTACTAAAAATAGATGAAATAAATAGAAATACATAGAAATAAAATAAAAAAATTAATTATAAATTTGAACAAGTGAAAAAAACTTTAAAACTAAGAAATAATTAAAGTAGAAAGTAATGCGCTTGGGTTAGAAATATCAATATTGTAAAATGCAATATTACATCAATTTTATACATGACAAGATTAATTTTAAATTTATAAAAAATTCAATGATGTCAGTTTAATTAAAACACCAAAAGAGTTTTTTTTTTTTTTTGATACTTAAAGGCTACAGAGATTTCTATGAAAATATAAGCATGGAAATGCTAGCAAAAAATTTAAAGGAAAATATATTTAGGACAGGCACATGGTGGCTCATGCCAGTAATCCTAGTGTTGGAGGAATTCCTCCAGTAGGTCTTTAGTCTCAGAGATTTGAAGAATGAACCCATGGACCACAGATCAGTAGTAAGATAGGATTAAGAAGATATCTTTTCAATATTGATGAGTATATTAACAAATGAATGCAGTCCCTCCATCTCCCAGCAAAACAGCAGGGAGGTTACTTCAGAAGAGGCCTGGCTTACATGAAATTGCCTGGGCCTAGAAAAGGTCCCTGTCCAGCCCTCAATGGGAGAACCCTGTATCATTAGCACTCTGGGAGGTCAAGAAGAGTGGATTTCTTCAGCTCAGGGAGACCAACCTGAGCAAGTGGAAGACCCCATATCTACTAAAAAATAGAAAAAAAATAACCAGATGTTTTGGTGTGTGCTTATAGTCTCAGCTACTCAGGAAGCTGATGCAAGAGGATCATTTAAACCCAAGAGTTTGAGTTTTCTGGGACTTTGATGACTCCAGGGCCATCTACCAGGGTGATAGAGGAAGACTCTGTCCAAAAAATAATAATAATAATAATTAATAAATAAATAAATAAAATAAGTTCAAAATATAAAACACCTATTTCATCCTAAGTACTTTACCTATGTTGGTTTCATCTTTACAGCTCATTAAGCCAAGCCCTACTATAACCACCCTTATTTTATAGATGATGAAGTGAGCTACAAAGTGGTAAAGTTTTTACCCAACATCACACAGTTTGTAAGTGGTGGTGAAACCACATGTAGAGTGAAGGAACTGTAAGGATCAGGGTGAAACCTGCCCTTTTCCCTTTATTGGTTTGCTAAAAGATCATCTCACAGTTAAGGTATATTACTAAGAGAAAGGTTTATTTCTAAAAACCATGTGGGTTGGCTCCTGTGGCTCAGTGAGTAGGGCACCAGCCCCATATACTGAGGGTGGCAGGTTCTACCCCAGGCCTGGCCAAAGTGCAATAACACAAAAAAATAGCTAGGCTCCTATAGTCCCAGGTACTCTAGAGGCTGAGGCAAGAGAATCACGTAAGCCCAAGAGCTGGAGGTTGCTGTGAGGTGTGACACCATAGCACTCTACCAAGGGCGACAAAGTGAGACTCTGTCTCTAAAACAAACAAAAAAATAAACAGTTTCTAAAACAAAACAAATAAACCACAAGAAAAAAAAACCCATGTGCATGGGGAAAACCACAAGAATGATAACCCAAAGACCCAGTGATGATCAGAAACCTTTATAGATGCCTTTTAGAAGGGAGGGGGGAGAATGTGGAAAGTATATATGCAACAAGTGGTTGCTAGGGGGGATGTGTGTAGATGGGTGGAAACAGATTTATTTAAGCTGAGAGACAGGTCTCCTGCTTCAAATGACCCTGGTGCCAGGTCTATTACCATGCAATAAGAAAGTCAGCAGCTCCTTTTTGATTCTCAATCAGGTTACTCAGGTTTTATGTAGAGAGAGGAAAGGCTTCTTTCAATGCTTTCTGATTATGAATGGTCTTTAATTCAAAATATTCTTTATGCCAAGGAATCATATTTTGGGGTGAAATTTCCTTAGCTCCTTCATTCCATCATCTGGAACTTCCCTAGAGGTTTCACACATTAACAGCTGACTTGGTAACTATGGAGAGAGAGAGCAGGTTAGTAATCTATTAATAAGATGTTTGAAAGAGATACAAGAATGTAAGCTGGGATAAGAATGAGTAAGCGGGGCTCGGTGCCTGTAGCTCAACCAGCTAAGGCGCCAGCCACATACACCTAAGGTGGCGGGTTCGAATCCCCAGCCCAGGCCCGCCTAACAACAATGACGGCTGCAACCAAAAGATAGCCAGGCGTTGTGGTGGGTGCCTGTGGTCCCAGCTACTTGGGAGGCTGAGGCAGGAGACTCGCTTGAGCCCAGGAGTTGGAGGTTGCTGTGAGCTGTAATGCCAGGGCACTCTACCCAGGGGGACAGCTTGAGGCTCTGTCTCAACAAAAAAAAAAAAAAAAAAAAAAGAATGAGTAGGCATAAAAGAACAGATCTAAGCATGTTTCCCCACACCTCATTAAACCAGTCTTCTATTCTTTTGTTCATAAGGTGGTGCCTTATACACATACAAAATGTGACATTACAAGAAATCCCCTTGTATATCATAATTCAAAATTCTTTTCAATGCTCAGGATCTCTTTCCAACATTTGGAACTCATGAAATTGAAAGAGCAATCATGAAACTCTCCATGGTAATAGAACAAAAGTTCAACATCATCATGCAGGCAGTAGGACCACTTCAAGCAGAGGTTAATAGCCTAGCATCTGTTATAATTCAAAATTGCCACATTCTGAATGCTTTGACAGCTGAACAAGGAGGAGTTTATGCTATTGTTAGAGAAAAATGTTGTTTTACATAAATCAATCAGAGCAAGTAAAGACTGATCTATCTCTCTTTCTCTGTCTCTCTCTCTCTTTTTTTTTGGCTGGGGCTGGGTTTGAACCCACCACCTCCAGTATATGGGATCGGATCAGCGCCCTACTTCTTTGAGCCACAGGTGCCACCCCCAATCTACATCTCTTAAAGGACAGGATAAATATTCATCATCAGACTAACAAAGTAAAACTGTTGCAGGAAGATGAGGCCCAATGGTGAGAAAGAGCACACAAACACCATAGTTATAAGAGGAAGGGCTTTATTCATTGGCCGGAAGCTTACAGCATAGAAGATTTCCAAATGGCCATGCTCCCTGACTGGCTTGGTCTTTCCCTTTTTATAGACAGTCAAAAAGTTCCACCCCACAGGTACCCTCCCCATTGGCCAGTTTGAATCAAGTGGGAGATGCTAGTCCAGCCCTACAGAACTACAGGATTTCACAGAACTTGGAAATTTCCAGGTTCCAGGAGGTTAAGCCTATAAATTCCCAAGAGCTCAGCCACCATGGAAAGGGCCCTGCAGGTGCATCCTTGTGGTCTCCCTGAGAAGACCTGTTCTCCCGGACCTTGCCCCTCTCCAGTATCCTCTCTCAAACCTATTTGACTGACCTATTCCAGGAATGGGAGACTGGTTTAATGGGGTGTGGGAAAACATGTTTATGCTTATTTATTCTCATCCTAATTTATGTTCTTGTATCTCTTTTCAAGCATCTTATTACTAGATTATTAACCTGCTCTCTCTTTCTCCACAGTTACCAACTCAGCTGTTAATGTGTGAAACATCTAGAGAAGTTCCAGATGAGGGGTATGAAGGAGCTAAGGAAATTTCACCCCAAAATATGACTCTTTAATATAAGAATATTTTTAATTAAAGGCCATTCATGATCAGGAAGCACTGGAAAAGGACTTTCCTCTATCTATATAAAGTGGCTAAGGTGCCAGCCACATACACCTAAGGTGGAGGGTTCGAATCCCCAGCCCAGGCCCACCAAACAACAATGATGGCTGCAACCAAAAAATGGCCGGGCATTGTGGCGGGTGCCTATAGTCCCAGCTACTTGGGAGGCTGAGGCAGGAGACTCGCTTGAGCCCAGGAGTTGGAGGTTGCTGTGAGCTGTGATGCCATGGCACTCTACCCAGGGGGATAGCTTGAAGCTCCATCTAAAAAAACAAACAAACAAACCTGAGTAACCGGGAATCAAAAGGGGCTGTCCACTTTCTTTTTACATGCTAACAGACCTGACCCCAAATCATTTAAAATACAATACCTGTTTCTCAGGTTGATTTACAAATCAATCTGTTTTCCCACTACATCTACATACCCCACCAACCCCAGCAACTACTTACTGCACCTATACTTTCCACATTCTCCCCCTCCCTTTAAAAGGCATCTATAAAAGTCTCTGGACCATCACTGAGACTTTGGGTAATCATTCTTATGGTTCTCCCAATGTGCATGGTATTTGGAAATAAACCTTTTTCTTATTAATCTACTGTAATTGTGAGTTGATCTTTCAGCAAACCAACCAAGGAAAAAGGGCAGGATTCACCATGATCTCTACAAGTGAAAATAAGATAAAGTAATTCAGACTAGGGCTGAGACAGCATAGCTGGTGTGGTCAGGTTAGGTCCTACATGACCTTTACCTCAGGTCATTTTGCAAATTCAGCTTTAACCCAAAAGAGTATATCTTGAAATTTAGTGCTACTCTTACTGTTTTCTAGAATTGCTGGCCTTGTGACAAAGTTTAGAAGACGTATCCCCTTCTCAGCATATTGGCTGACAGTGACTGGTGGCTTGACTCTCCTCATCTGGTAACACAAGGTACCAAAAGAAAACTGAAACAAGTATAAAAATAGTCAAAATCTACTTAGACACAACTGTCTAAAACCACACAGGATGTGCTGGTAAATGAAAAAGAATAGACTGGTTAATTTCTGATTAAAATTCTGTTATTGTTCTAGGTAAAGGTTGCCAGTTGGTTCTATTCTTTTCAACAAATATTTATTGCACACTTACTATGTACCAGCCACTTGTGAGAGGTGATTAGGAGTATAATGAACAAATAGACATACTTCCTACCATTCTGTGTTTTATAAGAGAAAACGCAGGAGAAAAATAAATAAATAAATGCTAAACAAATAAAAAAGTGTCTGGATAGATAAAAATAACAAGTTTAAATTAAAAAAATTAAAAATAGTCATTTTGCTGTTAGAGGAACATATCTGACGAGGAGGGTACAAATAAAAATTCTCAGAGGAGGAGAAATAGGAAAACAATGGCTCAATAAATCTCAAATAAGTGAGACTAGAAGTCACCTGACAAGAATAATTTTTTAAAAGTGTTCTGTTAAAAAAGTGCCTGACAATATGGAGTCTTCAAGTTCATTACCTTATTAGGAAAGTGCTAATTAGAAACCAAAAAGAGAATTTATTACACACCCACCAGAATAGCAGGCAAAATAGCAGCACCCACATGAAACAGGCAGAAAATGGCCAGTGTTTCAAGAATGTGGATAAGCTAGAACTCTCATATTGTTGGTGGGACTTTTAGTAGATATATAATAACAACTTTGGAGAACTTGTTTACAGTACCTGCTAAAGCTGAATATGTATATTCTCTCTGACTCAGCAATTCATCTCCTTAATATATACCCTACAGAAATGTTTACATATTGATCAAAAATTGTGTACAAAAATATCCAGAGCAGTACTATATGGAAGAGCCAAAATGAAAACTACATAAATAGCTGTCAATAACAGATAAATTGTAACCTTCACATATTTAGATAGTACACAACAATAAATAGGAAAGAACTACAGACACTTGCAGAAGGTGGATGAATAGTATAAAGATATTGAAGAAAAAGGAGCCCATAAAATACACAATGTTTCCTATTCATATATATTCCAAAAACAGGCAGAACTTTTCCAACGTGGCAGAAGTCAGAGTAATATTCAACAAAAAGTGGGTAGAGACTGGGGGAGGGGGATATAAGGGTAGTTTGGGGGATGTTGACAATGTTCTATTCCTTGACTTGTGTGCTATTTGCATGAAGGGGTTCAAATGGAGAAAATTCATTGGGCTGTACACATAGAATTCCTTCACACCCTATTTGCATATTATAAGTGGTCTGACAAGTTTGAGACCTTGCTACTGTGCACTTATGCTGGTGGGACTATAAAACAATTCAGTAAGATGTTGTAACTTTGGTTTATCAGTGTCTCACAGTTGTGCATTCATGCTGACATGTGGTGGTGTATTGCTGAGTGGTGTTCAATATTGTTGAATGTTTTTGTGTGCTAGCACAAGAATGTCTGAGCTTGAATTAGAGAAACAAACATACATTATATTTCTTGTTAAAGTTGATATGAGTGTAAGTGAAAGTATGGACAAGTTTATGGGGATAATGCCATGAAGAAAATGTTAGTATACAAAACAGATTAAAGGTTTTTCTGAGGTGAGAGAAAATGTTGCTAATGAAGAGAGGTCAGGGTGAACTTTAACAAGCAAAACTAATGAAAACATTGCAAAACTTTATGAAATAGAGCACTAAATCTTCAGCTGACTATAAGAGGCATAGCAAATCAAGTAAATAATGATAGACAAACAGTAGGCTCAGTGAGTAGAACACCAGCCACATACCCCAAAGGTGGTGAGTTTGAGCCCAGCCTGGGCCAGCTAAACAACAATGACAACTGCAACAAATAATAGCCAGGCATCTGTGGTCCTAGCTGCACAGGAGGCTGAGGGAGAAGAATCGCTTGGGCCCAAGAGTCTGAGGTTGTTGTGAGCTATGATGCCACGGCATGCTACTAAGGGCAACATGGTGAGACTCTGCCTTAGAAAAAAAAAAAAGAAAGAAAAGAAAAGAAAAAAAATTAAAAAAAGATAGGAAAATCTTAACTGAAAATCTTGGCATGAGGAAGAGTGCCTGTTGCATCATAACAATGCTACACCTCCCAGAGCACTGTCAGTGTTATTGAAATTTCTTTCTGTAGTAGGTCCTTTATCTTGAGGATTCAAAGAATGAACCCATGGACCACAGATCAGTGGTAAAATAGGATTTGTTACATAGAAAGGAATAGAGAAGAAATAAAAAGCACCAGAGCTTCTGGCAGAAGGAAAGACCCAAATGGGAAGTCTCTACTTGGGTCCTTTGTCTAGGGGTACAAGGTCTTGAGAATTATATTTGGCCAGGACTTGGTAGACGGGAGACATGTTTTCAAAGTTAAAAATGTATTAACAAATGAATGGATACAGTCCCTCCAGCTGGGTGGGGGATGAGCAGCAAGGTGTCTACTTCGGAAGAAGCCTGGTTGGCTTACATGGAATTGCCCAGGCCTAGGAAATGGGAGTTCTCTGTCCAGCCCTGAAGGGGAGGAGGGAACCCTGTATTATCTATAGGTGACAGAGTTTTTAGCCAATAAACAAATAACTATAACTATATTGGAACATCTTTCCTATTCACCTGATTTGGCTCACCCCCCTGACTTTTTTCTTTACCTGAAAATAAAAGAAATATTGAAAGGTAGCCTTTTTTTTTTCCTTAGGTAATCATGTCATTAGCTTAAGAAAGGAAGACCATTTGATGATATTCAGGACATCAAGCATAATATGACAATAGCTTTGATGGTGGCCATCCCAGAAAAAGGATTCTAATATTACTCTGAAGGGTGGACTAGGCACTGGCATTGGTGCATAGCTTCCCAAAGGGAATGAGGTATGCAGCACTTTTTCTAGGATGAGTTCATGAACTTAATTGTCAGCCCTCATATTGCAATTAAAACTTCAAATAAAAGAGGCAGAAAAAAATGCTTGACAGAAGGATTTTTTTTTTTTAGTATGTATGGAGGTTAATTTTGTGTCAACTTGGCTGGGCCATGAAGAGTTTAGATACTTGATCAAACATTACTCTGGTTGTTTCCATGAGGGAACTTTTGGACAGAATTTATATTTAAATTGATGGGCTTTGAGTAAAGTAGATTTTCTTCTATAATATGGGTGGGCCTCGTTTAATCACCTGAAGGTCTCAATAGAGCAAAAAGACTGGCCCTCCCTGAGCAAGAGAGAATTTCCCAGCAGACTACCTGCATGCTTTATCTGCATGATTCCATAGCAGATCTCCTGATTCTACAGCAGGCAGCCTCTGGACTTGGGCTGGAACATCAATTGGCCTTTCTGGGTGCCCAGCCTCCCCAAGACTCATGATGATCCTTCCATTATCACTTTCCTTATTTCATATATATATAACAGTATATACTGTATATCCCCCCCCCACACACACACACACAGACAGGCACACAAGCACACACACTTTTAGTTCTGTTTCTTTTACATGACTACTCAATAGCAATCCATCAGAGAGTCTGGGAAAAGTGGCTTCTTGGTTTACCCAGCACATACTGTGCCCACCTCATTCTTGAGTCTCCTCTTCAACAGTGGATACCACTTACAGATATTTACATGGGAATGAATATTTTCACACTTGGACTCCATTCTGCAAGATCCCTATATATAACCTCTTCCTACCCAAGGCCATAGGCATGGCTGAGATGGAGATAGCAAACTAATGCAAATCTGTGCTATGGGAGTCTGAGCCATGTGCTCATGCAGTTTACCATGTTCTTAGGAACTGCTCAGACCTTACCTCCCAAATGCCACTTTTGAGTCTTTGATAGAATGCTGTACACTTATGATTTTAGAGTCTTCTAGCTAAAAGCAGTCAAGTTCATATATGTTGGTGGTGAACATACATCTTACTAAAATGGGTAAGCTGTTTACTGCTTACTCTTTACCAGGTACAGTTAGCATGATGGCATCAATGTAATGAATCTACTCTGCCTAGTCACTTCTGAGGTAAGCTCATGTTTGAATCTGTATCAGGATGATCTATTTCCTTCCAAGCCATCTTATGGAAGAGATTAGGACAGCTGACATATGGCAAAGAAATATTTGTTACATGTATTTATGTTCACATATAAGCTAGGGATCACTATAAGTTCTAAGCTTTTTCTCAGTGTAAGTCATCCAGGGAAATAATATGTGTGCAATAAATATCATAATTATACCTGAGACCATGTTATAATGTCCTTTACCAAAGGGACCCAGCCTACCTTCCCCCTCAAATAAGAGCTTCCTAGCATGGGAAGAGCTTTGTCTAGTCACTACATTGAAGTCTGGGAACTGGATATGGTACAGTGAATCTCCTCTGTGAAAACACGAGTTAAGTTTCTAGGTTGGCACTCCTAGAATTTTCCTGAGCATGTAAAACACTTCCTTAGTAGTTTATATACTTCCTATAGTTTATTTCTTCTTTTGTTTTAATTTTTATGTTTTTATTTCCAAAAATATCCAAAATCAACTAATCATTGTCACAGATTTCTGTGATCAAAACTCTGATTACTGATCAAAACTCAATTACCCAATTGAATTGTCTAGTGAATTGCAGCCCTATGGATTACATATATAACCTTTTATAACTTATACATAAGCTCTCACCCAAATGTCCTCCTCTAATTTCGTTCTTTTTGAGAACAAGTGTGAAGAAAACTCTTGACAATATTGGCCTGGGAAATAGATGCCACCCTGAGCTACTATGGTGAATAATAATGGTGACAGTGGATATCTTTGTCTGTTTCCAGTATATCAAGGATATTAAAATGGGGACAGAGGAGGACAAACTCTTGCTCTTTGCTAATAATATGATCTTATATCTATAAAACCTCAGGGATTCCAACATAAGGCTCCTGAAAATGATCAAGAAATACAATAATGGCTCAGGATATAAAATCAATGTCCACAAATCAGGAGCCTTCATATATACCAAAACAGTCACATTGAGAATTCTATCGTGCTTGCTTCGGCAGCACATATACTAAAATTGGAACGATACAGAGAAGATTAGCATGGCCCCTGCGCAAGGATGACACCCAAATTCGTGAAGCGTTCCATATTTTTAACAAGATGTAGCAGCCCTCAAGGATCTGAAAGACACAGTGGAATCCCTCTGTAACAGAGTGCAACAGGCAGAAGAAAGGATCTCTGATACTGAAGACAAAGCTTTTGAAGAAGCCCAGGAGCTCAAAGATCAAAAGAAGTGGAGAGCAAAAAT
>CAUYQV010032468.1:0-19824 GCA_963574575.1 Galagoides demidoff
CTGTTAACAGGACATGATACAGGATCGGGTCCACCTGATTGGGTTTCGGGGGCCTTTCAGGGACACTTTCCATTTGCTCTTCAGAAAAGTAACCATGTTTCACTAGGAGCAGAGTAATAGTCACAGAGGTGAAAAGGGACTAAAGAATCCCAGACAAATCGGGGATGACACCAGCAACACTTCAGATGTCGGGCAGTGCTCAGCAGTGAGAATGGAAACGCCCTCACTGGGACCCCCCTCAGGTGCTCAGGGGTGCTGTGCTTAGCTACTGAGAGCAGGTGGCTGTAGTTCTTCAGTGTCCCATCCCAGTACAAGTGTCTCTGAGGGGGGCCCAAGTACTGCCACTCCTCCCTGCTGAAGTCCACAGTCACATCCTTAAATGACACTGGTGCCTATAACAACACAATCCTGTTCAGGACAGCATAGTCAGCCCTGGAGGATGGAAGAAGATAAATTGAAAGTTGATACTTTTCCCCTTTATTATACATATATTTGGTCAGATACATATAAATGTAGGTAGAATAGCATACTGTACACCCAAATACCAATCTGCTTCAACAGTTAACATTTAGCCAATATTGTTCATCCATAAACATTCACTGGATTGGGCAGTGCCAGTGGCTCAGTGAGTAGGGTGCCGGCCCCATATACCGAGGATGGTGGGTTTGAACCCAGTCCTGGCCAAACTGCAACAAAAAATACCTGGGTGTTGTGGTGGGCACCTGTAGTCCCAGCTACTTGGGAGGCTGAGGCAGGAGACTTGCTTGAGCCCAGGAGTTGGAGGTTGCTGTGAGCTGTGAAGCCACGGCACTCTACCCAGGGGGATAGCTTGAGGCTCTGTCTCACAAAAAAAAGAAAAAAGAGTTCTTCAGACTTTCTTCTTTTGTTAACTTGAAATTTTTTAAGAGTGAAGACTGGTGATTTAGTACAATGTCCCCAAACACAGTGAGTATGGTGTTTGTCCATGATAAGACCAGGTTACCCTGGGCAGCACCTGTGACTAAGTGGGGAGGATGCTGGCCCCATATACTGAGGGTGGAGGGTTCAAACACGGACCTGGTCAAACTGCAACAAAAAAACAGCCAGGCATTGTGGCGGACACCTGTAGTCCCAGCTACTTGGGAGGCTGAGACAAGACAATCGCCTAAGCCCAGAAGTTGGAGGTTGCTGTGAACTGTGACACCACAGCACTCTACCAAGGGTGATAAAGTGAGACTCTGTCTCTGCAAAATAAAATTAAATTAAATTAAAATTTAAAAAGGCTAGGTTACCAATTTGGGGCAAGAATACCACCAAAGTGATGTTGTATCTTCAGTATAACATATAGTAGGCCATCATGGCCATTTGTTTTAACACAGGTAAGGTTAGCTTAATCAAATTGCTATTTTTCCCTTTATAGTAATTTATGGGGAAATACCATGAAAGTATTTAAATACCCTTTTCCTCAACCAACTTCAACCTACTAGTTGACCACCCAGTGATGATTTTCTAACTCCATCATTTCTTTCATGCTTATTAGTTGATATCCTAATGGAAAGAAGTTTCCCTTCACAATTTATTTTTCATTTATTTATTTATAATGAGCATGGTTATTCATGGATTGTTATTATTATTATTTAAGAGACAGAGTCTCACTTTATCACCCTCAGTAGAATGCTGTGGCATCACAGCTCACAGCAACCTCCAACTCCTGGGCCCAGGCAATTCTCTTGCCTCAGCCTCCCAAGTAGCTGGGATTATAGGTGCCCGCCACAAAGTCCGGCTACTTTTTTTATTGTTGTTGTTGCAGTTTGGCCGGGGCCGGGCTCAAACCTGCCAGCCTCCGTATATGGAGCCGGTACCCTAACCACTGATCCACAGGCACCGCCCATTCATGTATTATTTTATTCTGTCAGTTTATACTATATGACTGTATTTATTTTGAAATTTTAAAATATTCTCAGATTTGGCCAGTGAGAGCTACTGCCAGCTGGAATCCTTAGTCCCTTTGACGGACACGTCCCTTTGATTCCTTGAACACACCCTGACTTTTTGGCACAGCAAAATGTTCAGGTTCAGCTCGGCACCTGTAGCTCAGTGACTAGGGTGCCAGCCCCATACACCAGAGCTGGCAGGTTCGAACCCAGCCCAGGCCTGCCAAACAATGATGACAAAAACAACAACAACAACAAAAAAAAATAGCCAGGTGTTGTGGTAGGCACCTGCAGTCCCAGCTACTTGGGAGGCTGAGGTAATAGAATCTCTTAAGCCCAAGAGTTTGAGGTTGCTGTGAGCTGTGATGCCACTGTACTCTCCCGAGGGCAACATAGTGAGATTCTGTCTCAAAAAAAAAAAAAGAAAGAAAGAAAGAAAAAAGAAATGTTCAGGCTCATCTTGTATTTTCCTTCCCCCAGTCCAGAGTAAGCCATATCCCCTGGTTACAAACTTGCTTTTAGCGAGTTTTCGTCATGGCATATAGCACAGTATGCCTACTAAATACCTAATATTATGTATTATTTTGTAGGAGAATAAATATAATTGAAAATCTTGCCATTCACTGTGTTCATGCAGTAAGACAGTTATTTGTCACCAAAAAATGAGGACTAAACTAAGCCCTCTTAAGTCTTCTAGTTCATTTCAGAACTGTTGGAAAGACCTTTTCTGGGTAGCTGAGTATCAGATGTTATGCTGGGAACTTAGGTAGAGAGAAATAGACTAGATATACTCCTGGTCTTCTAGCAACCCTGAGACCTGCAAACCAAACACGTGGAAGTGTACACGTTTGCTATCATGATTCTGTAAAGATCCAAGGCTTAAATACTGGCAGGAAACAGCAAGAGCACAAAAGAAGGAAAGGTAATTTCTCTCTGGGGCATAAATTTCCCTGCCAGTGTTGGAGAAGCTTAAAGTGGACAGTCAGGCATGTGATGCAAAGTGCAAGAGTGTGGAAGTTCTGACATCATGAAAGTCCAAATAGCTCTATGCAAAAGGAAAGGAGTCTGTGTGATATGTTAGTGAAGCAAAATATTTAAAAATCTAAGGACAAATCCTGGGTTCCAATCAGGGAAAATGTACGTCATTTTTTATTTGACCTGATGGATTACATACACAAGGCAGAAATATGAGCTAAAGTTTTATCTTGAAAGAATCATATTCCAGGCTGGTGCAGTGGCTCAGCCCTGTCACCCTAGCACTGTGGGAGGCTAAGGCGGATGGTTTGCTTGAGCTCACGAGTTTCAGACCAGCCTGAACAAAAGTGAGAGCCCCATCTCTACAAAAAGTAGAAAAACTGAGGCAAGAGGATCACTGGAGCCTGAGTTGGAGGTTGGTGTGAGCTGTGACACCACAGCACTCTACTCAGGGCAATAGTTTGAGACTCTGTCTCAAAAAAAATCATATTCCATATAATAATTGCATTTTGTATTTCAGGATACCATATTAGAAATAGAGACAATTCTTGAACATAATGAGAAGAACTGACTACGAACAGGTTTTAAGCCCATACTGAAAACCACATATTCTGTGACCAAATAGTCTTTTAATTTTGAACTATTTAAGGCCTAAGGAGTGTCAAAAGCTCCAGAGGGAAATAAAAATGTAGAATAGTTTGCCCCTAGGAGAAACAAGGCAGTCAGTGATGTGTGCACATGAAGAACCCTATGTTCTGAATTTTGCTTTGGCCCTGTGCCTTGGGCTTCTTTGGAAGACAGTTCTAAACCAGTGTTTCTCAACCTCCAGCATGTATCAGAATCACACAAACTGCTGAGCCCCACATCCACAGTTAGAGATCCAGTAGATCTGATGTAGGGTCCAAGAACTTGCATTTCTAACATTCTCTCAGATGCTGGTACTGACAGTCTAAAGAACACACTTCTAGAAGACGGCTCTGACAAACTATTGTACATTTATGACTATTGATAACATTTATCTTTATCATTAGGGTGTACAGCTTACACGTTTTTTCCAGCATTAATAATGATGCTGCTTACCTTTGCAAAGTGTCCTGATTTGGATGATGAACTACAAGGTCACCTAACCTATAATGCATGACAAGATCAAAAAAGGTTTTGTTTTGTTTTGTGACACAGTCTCACTCTGTTGCCCTGAGGTAGATAGAGTACCATGCACGGTGTCACAGCTCACAGCAACCTCAGACCCTTGAGCTCATGCAATCCTCATGCCTCATCTTCTCAGTAGTTGGGACTACATGCTGGCCATAATGCCTAGCTAATTTTTCTAGTTTTAGTAGAGATGGGGTCTCACTGTTGCTCAGGTTGGTCTCCAGTTGCTGAGCTCAGGCGATCCACCAGCCTCTACCTCCCAGAGTGCTAGGATTATAGGTGTGAGCCACTATGCACAGCTGTGACTTGGGATATTGAATAAAATTGTTAAGTGAGATTTCTTGAAAGAGAATTAACTAAAGAAAAATATAGTTTTCAAATAGCTTAAATTTTTCTAGGAAAATCAAAAAGCAATACTGTTCATCTTTCTAAGGGAAATCTGGAGGATAAAGCATTTTTCTCTGGAGAGAAAAGTTCAATTATATTCTTTTTTTAAATTTCAGACTAATATGAGGATACAAATGATTAGGTTACATTGCTTGTGTTTGGTAGGTAGAGTCCAAGTGGTGGTTGTGCCCCTCACCCAGGAGGTTTGCCATATACCCTTACATTGTGCCTGTTTGATGAGAGCACACCAATGCCCCTCCCTCCTCACCTCTCTCCCCTCCCTTCCACTTGAGTTTGTTTTTTTGCTCTTGTGTGGGCATGTGTTTGTTCATCTATTGGTTTCATATTCGTATTGAATACATTGAATTCTTGCTTTTCCATTTTTTTTTTTTTGTGAGACAGAGTCTCAATATGTCGCCCTCAGTAGAGTGCCAACATCCCAGCTCACAACAGCCTCCAACTCTTGGGCTTAAGTGATTCTCCTGCCTCACCCTCCCCAGTAGCTGGGACTACCGGTGCCCACCACAATGCCTGGCCATTTTTTCATTGCAATTGTCATTGTTGTTTAGCTGGCCTTGGCCAGGTTCAAAGCCACCAGACTTGGTGTATGTGGCTGGCACCCTACCCGCTGAGCTACAGGCACTGCCCTGCTTTTCCATTCTTGTGACACTTTACTAAGTAGAATGTTCTCCAACTCCATCCAGGTTAATATAAAAGATGTGAAGTCTCCATCTTTTTAAGGCTGAATGGTATTCCAATTATATTCTGATAAACTATTAGAGAAAACAAATTAAATCATGCCTGTTAGAAAAAGTGTATTTGGGACAATTAGTAAAAACAAAAATTTTCAAAGAGAGAAGGACAAAAATGAATGGAAACTTCACTAAGCTATTAGGAAGGCAAGACAAAAGTTGTATTTAGAAAATAATAAAGTTGGCTCAGCGCCTGTGGCTCAAGTGGCTAAGGCGCCAGCCACATACACCTAAGGTGGTGGGTTTGAATCCAGCCTGGCCCGCCAAACAACAATCATGGCTGCAACCAAAAAATAGCCCGGCCTTGTAGTGGGCACCTGTGGTGCCAGCTACTCGGGAGGCAGAGGCAGGAGACTCACTTGAGCCCAGGAGTTGGAGGTTGCTGTGAGCTGTGATGCCACAGCACTCTAGCCAGGGGGATAGCTTGAGGCTCTGTCTCAAAAAAAAAAAAGAAAAGAAAAGAAAAGAAAATAATAAAGTCAACAGTAAGCATAATATAATACAAAGAAGATTATCATAATTAAATTTAAATGGACTGAATCTCAAGACACAAATGTGGGATTAGGGTAAAAAATACACACTTATACAAAGTTATAAGAAATATATCTTAAAGAGAAAAATGCAAAATACAGTTTTAGACTAAGATACGCCAGGAAAGTGGTAGCAAAATAAAAGCTGCAGCGATGTGTTTACCAAAGTAAAATTCAAAATCAAAAACACTCATACATAATGGCCTAAGAAATATACTTTAGGATTCCCTTCCCCCCAAAGATGCACAACCACAAAGAGAAAATTGTTTGAAAGTATTATAACAGATTTTATTCTACATTTTTTTTTTGCTTTCAATCTTTTAAATTCAGATTAGTATGAGGGTACAGATGATTAAGGTTACAGTGCATTTGTTAAGTCCAAGTTGTAGTTGTGCTTTTCACACCAGAGGTGTGTCATGTACCCTTCCACTGTGCCAGTTTTCATTCTGCCTTTTGATAATATAACAGCTAAAGTAGACAGAAAGAGCAAAGAATAAAGAAAACTTTATCATCAATTGAAAAGTTTCAATGAATAATCTGTACCTAACATACATATAATACAATTTATCTTTTGCATATATCTGTAGTAGGTTTATAAAATTCATTTGAGTATCTAGGACACAAGGAAAATAAATTAAATAATGTTTAAAAATTCATAGTCAAAAGGCTACATTCTCTTATCGTGGTAAAAAACACAAGTACATAAAAAGAAAGAGAAGATAACTAAATTACCTTAACAAGTAAGAACCTAGGAAACTTTCCTCGATATCCAGAATCAAAGTGAGAAGTTAATTGGGTGGTTGCATCTTTCACTGATACACAGCCACATAGAGGGAAGTGTCACAGGGCTGCCCTTTTTTTTATCTGCCCCACATTAGAAGAATAAGGGTTGTCTTGGGCCACACATTAAGTACACAAACACTAACAAAAGCTGATGAGCAAAACAAAGCAAAATAGGTCCAAACATACTTTTTGCTATATCTGACACCACAAATAAGCAAAATAGTCCTCAAATAATCTGCACATGGCTTACTATTAAAAACAGATTAGAATACATACATATATACATATGTAAATACAGACTAGAAACCCAAAAATAATTGAGTTGGGGCTCCAGAAATTAGAAAAAAAGAACAAAATTAAGTAAAAACATAAAAATAAATAGAAAAAAATCAAGAATTGCCAATTAATAAAAACAGGCTGGGTGTGGTGGTTCATGCCTATTCTCCTAGCATTATGGGAGGCTGAAGCAGGTGGATCACCCAAGCAAGAATGAGACCCTATCTCTACTAAAAATAGAAACCTAGCCAAATGTTGTGTTAGGTGCCTGTAGCCCTAGCTACTTGGGAGACTGAAGCAGGAGGATGGATAGCTTAAGCTGAGGAGTTTGAGGTTGCTGTGAGTGATGACGATGCCAGGGTACTCCACCCAGGGCAACAGTGAGACTCTGTGTCTAAAAACAAATAAATAAAATAAAATAAAAATAAAGGTTTAAATAAATAAAATAAACATAAAATTAGAAAGTAGAAATAGGACAATAAACTTCAAATGACTGAAATATATATATACCTCTAGGAAATCTGATCAAATTGAAAGGAAAAAAACACATACAACATTAGTAACAGGACAGGAGACATCACTTCAGATAGGTAGTTACATAAACTAGTTATAGTGCAATGATATGTCTAAGTGTAGAGCAACATCCTTAAATATTCTGGGGAAACATGTGAGGCCCTAGGAAAAGAGTATGAAAATGGATGGAAAAAGTTCTTTTTTTTTTTCTTGTAGTTTTTGGCCTGGGCTGGGTTTGAACCCACCACCTCCAGCGCCCTACTCCTTTGAGCCACAGGTGCCACCCTATGAAAAAAGTTATTAAGGGACCAGAGAGCATAGGAAAAAAATTAGGAAAAGTAGTTGAAGCCTATCATTTGAGATATACCAGTACCCACAGACAGGGTTACCAGACATATCTCCACTGGCACAGGAGGCCTGGCCAGGGGTGGCAAAGGCAGATGCAGCAGAGGTCCCCATCCTCTTCTAGCAAGCCTATGGGTGTGAAATGAGCAGAACAAGATGGGGACTGAATGAATAGGGCAGGCCAGAGAGGACAGGGCAGACCAGAGCAGGTGGTGCCAGGAGAGGTCCAAGACATGATGGGTAGGTTAGACCTATAAGAGACTGGAATAGGTCCAGGCTAACAGATAGAGCTGGGACCTTGTTGGAAAGCCAGCAGTGGAGCAAGATGGGCCAGGCAGGGAAAATGGTACTACTCTGAATTCTCCTCAGTGTCCCAAAGGGGAAGCATTAAGGGGGACTGCCCTGCACTTGCCAATCCCCAATCTTCCTAAGAGATATTAAAAAGGCAAGACTGAGGCTCGGTGCCTGTAGCGCAGAGGTCACTGTGCCAGTCACGTTCACTGAGGCTGGTGGGTTTGAACCCGGCCTGGGTCATCTAAGCAGCAATGACAACTGCAACAACAACAACAAATAGCCAGGCATTGTGGTGGGCCCCTGTAGTCCCAGGTACTTGGGAGCCTGAGGCAAGAGAATCATTTAAGCCCAAGAGTTGGAGGTTGCTGTGAGCTATGATGGTACAGCACTCTACCCAGGGCAACATAGTGAGACTCTATCTAAAAAAAAAAAAAGAAAGAAAGAAGGAAAAGAAAAGAGGCAGGACTGGGCCGGTTGTGGTGGCTCATGCCTATAATCCTAACACTTTGGGAGATAGAGGAGGGTGGATAGCTTCAGCTCAGAAGTTCGAGATCAGCCCTGAGCAAGAGCAAGACCCCCATCTCTACTAAAAATAGAAAAACTAACCAGGTATTGTGGTGGGTGCCTGTAGTCCCAAATACTTAGAAAGGTGAGGCAAGAGGATCTCTTGAGCCCAAGAGTTCGAGGCCGCTGTAAGCTGGGACTCTGTCTCAAAAAACAAAACAAACAAACAAAAAAACTTGCAAAGTTCATTTAAAAAACTCTCAACAGAGGAGATGAGGGCAGGGCACATCCTCTGGATCAAGGAAGGATCAAGGAAGAAAGAGAAAGAGAGATAAAGGGATAGATGGGAACAGAGAAGTTTTGCACATCCCTCCCTCAAAGGCAGGTAGACAAAGAGACAGGAGACCAAGTGGCAGACAGAGAAGCACGGACAGAAACTCCGACAGGAGACCAAGTGGCAGACACAGAAGCATGGCCAGAAACTCCAAAATGCCCTGAGCAAAAGATGCATGGAACAACAGGCGTGTTGGGGCACTTATGGAAACACAGTATTAGATGTAGGTGGAGCAGGGCTTAGCTCCCTGCCCTGGAGCGCAGGTCAGCGGTGAGTGGGTCATGCTGGGTCGTCTGGTGAAGCATCAGGCCCAGCAGCCCTGCCCGGTTCATCATAGCTGTGCGCACCTTGTGCTCCTGCTCAACCAGCTTTTCCAGCTTGTGCAACTGTAAGAGTTGAGCTTGAGAGGGATTCCTGGACCCTCTCCCGCTCCCCACCCACCCCTCAGCCTTGGACCTACCGCCCGCACGCGCTCCAGGTCCACCTCTGCACGACGCAGCTTCTCCCAGCAGTAGTGGTGATTGCACAGGCGCTTGGGGAGGCGACAAAAATCACCTGTGAACTCAAAGACATTGTGCACTAGCGGGCAACCACACACCTCATCGTTGGGTACCTGTGGGGAAAAATTAAAGAGGTTGAGCTATGGAGGATGGTAGCCTGGGATGTGATCAGCCAGGCACAGTGAGAGTGATAGGTGAGTGGAGGGGAGGGCGGAGAAGAGAGGAGTTCAAATGGGGTATGATCGGGTAGGAAAGATGGGGGCACAGGGCTGACCAAGCAGGAAGGAGATAAGAATGGAAAGAGAACAAACAGGCAGGAGGGGGCAGGAAGAGGGTAGGACTGAGGGAGGCCAGCAAAGGGAACAGAAGGGGACATATTGAGGCAGGGAGGAGGTGAGACCCACAGTGGGGGTGTGGGGAGTGGGAGTTGAAGCAAGGAAGATAATTGGGGTGGGAGGCAGGGAGAATGAGAGTGGGAGAGTCAGAAAGTAAGAAGAGAACCTCAGGGTGCCATGCAGGGAGGAGAGGAGGAAGTGGGGTGACTAGGCAGGGCGGGACAGGAATGGAAGATGCTCAAGCAGGGAGAGGAGAAGAATGTAGGGGTGAGTATGCAGTGGGGAGGGGAGGGGCCCTCTGGAAGAAAGACAGGAGGTCAGGCAGAGAAATGTAAGAATAGAGGGCAGTCAGGCCAAGAGGAGGGAACATACAAGGCTAGTTGGACGATATGGTGGGATGAAGGTGGTCAGGCAATAGGGAAAGAAAAGTCTCACCTTAGGATCCCGAGAGTGCTCGGGGCATAGCACTTGAAGCCGCTTACAGTACCTCTTACTCTGTGGATCATAGACATCACAGAAGAGACGTGTGGCCCTGTGGGGAGGTGGAAAGTGAAGTGCTAAGGGTTAGGAGGCCCCATCACAACTCTGCTATGCTCTGCCCCTAACAATATCCACCACTGCCCCAGAGCCCACCCACACCCTGCACTGGCCCTGCTCCTCCTTCCTGTCCATGGGATGCCTTTTACCTTGACTAACACCCAAACTCACCCTTCGACGCAAGTAGGATTCAGGGACCCAAAGGTTGTCTGGCACTCATACTGCGAAGAAAGAGCACAAATGGGAGGAACGTGCTGCGTGCCCTCCCATGATAAAGCTCCAAATGACACATCTGTCCCCTGTAAACCCCTATGCTCCTGACTGCACAGCCAACGTCCCTTACTCCACCACCACTGGCTAACCGGTCCACCTTGGTTCCGACACTGGGGATGGAGGAAGAGCACACATGTGCGGAGCCATGTGCACTGTCAAACCCGGCCTGTGGACCCTGCCCATGCCCAACTCCACCCAGCCAAGATTCTTGCACCATCTGACTCCCAGCTAATGTTCCAACCTTGGCAAAGCAGCGCTCCATGTGGCGCAGAGCCACACGCATATTGATGGATTGCCCGCAGGAGACACAGAAGATCTTCAGGTCAGTGCCACCCTTGTCACCGTTTTTGATCTGCACCAGGCAGAAGAGAGGCCAGTGTAGGAGTGCAGGGTGGGATGGGCAGGGCAAGATACCAGGTACCTTTATGCTCCACTCACTCTGCTCTCTCACCTCCTCCTCAGTGTACACAGCCTGTTGTTTGCCGCGCAGAATGATGGCCTCAAGTTCTTGGAAATGGCATTCCATGTCCTTCAGGCGGGTGTGGATATCCTGCTGCTCACGGTGGATGCGCTCAAGCATTTGCTTGCCATACTCATCAGCAATGCAGGGGTTCGTCTGCCACTGCTGGATGCGAAGGGGCAGGATCTTATAGATGCGTCTGGAAGGGTTGACAGCAGAAATGAAATGGGTGGATAGGGCATCAAAGGAAGAAGAAATAGATGAGCTAGTAAATAGTGAATGTGAAGATTATTGAATGGTGGCTCAGAGAATGTTGGTGGGTAAGTAATTAAATTGGGGATAGATGGAGGTGACTACACAAGGGGGGGGCGGATGAACGATGGGTGATTAAGTGAGTGAGTGGCTCAATAGCTGGATTTACAGATGCCACAGATCACATCTTAACTTCACATTTTGTCCCTTAACCTGCAGGGGCACTCACTCAGCTGCCAGCTTCATGCCACAGTCATCTGAGCAGTACTTGGAGCCTGGCCGGGCGGCATACACACAGCCAGGGCCCAAACACTGCCGTAGTGGGGCTGGGTCTTCAGCATGTGTCTGCTCCACGTCTGTCTCCACATCTATGTACTCCTGCTCCTCCTCCTGCTCCTCCTCTTGCTTCCGCTTCCGCTTCTGTTTCTGCTTCTGCTTCTGCTCCTGCTCCATCTATGGGGCAGGAGGGGTCAGGGCAGGGCCAGGAGGGTCAGCATCAGCCTTAAGCCCTGCACACCTGCCCTGCATCCACCTCCAACTGCTGCCTCCATGACCACCCCACCACCACCACCCCACCATTCCTGTCACCTTCCACTCGACCTTTTTCTTCGAATCCTTCACGTGTTTCTCACTCATCGCCTGCTTCTGCAGCACAAGATCCAGGAACAGGTCCTTTGCAGTGTCACCCACCTAGGGCTGCAGACCAGGAAAATACTGACAGGCTCATAATGGATTTAGTTTCTCAAAATTATCTTTGGACACTCCCTGCCTCCTCACGCCTTGTTGCTGACCCTCACTGCCACCACGGTCCCTGACATTCCACCTCGGGACTGTGCCACACATTCAACAGGTTTTGTTTGTTTGTTTTGTTTTTGTTTTTATTTTTTTAACTTTTTTTTTTTTTTAGAAACCAAGTCTCACTTTATCGCCCTTGGTAGAGTGCCGTGGCAGCATCTCACAGCTCACAGCAACCTCCAACTCCTGGGCTTAGGTGATTCTCTTGCCTCAGCCTCCCGAGTAGCTGGGACTACAGGTGCTCGCCACACATCACCCAGCTATTTTTTTGCTGTTGCAGTTTGGCCGGGGCCGGGTTTGAACCTGCCACCCTCGGTATATGGGGCCAGTGCCCTACTCACTGAGCCACAGGCGCCGCCTTGTTTTGTATTTGTTTTGAAACAGAGTCTCAAGCTGTCACACTGGTAAGAGTGCTGTGGCATCACAGCTCACAGCAGCCTCAAACTCTTGGGCTTAAGCAATTCTCTTGCCTCAGCTTCCCAAGTAGCTAGGACTATAGGGGGCCACCACAACATCTGGCTATTTTTTGTTGTCGTTGCATTTGTCATTGTTGTTTTAGCTAGCCTGGGCCAGGTTCGAACCCACCAGCCTTGGTGTATGTGGCCGGTGCCCTACTCACTGAGCTATGGATGCTGCCATTCAATAGGTTTTGATTGCCAAAAAATTCTTCTGCAAGATCCTGGTAAAGGATGGTGTCCCAAGGCAGCTCTTTAGGCAGCAGCTGGAGTGTGGCTGTTGCTCCAGGTGCCTCCTTTATTTTCAGTGGTACCACTGCCACCTGGTACTTCTAGGCCAGCCTGTATTTCTGTGATTATAGCAGCTATAAGGTGGGCAGTGACCACTGTGACCACTGCAAGGTCTCTGAGGGTGTTACAGGCCAAGATCTGAAGGCAGACCCTCAACATCAGCCCCACTCCCTATCTACCCTGTGTCCTGGACTAGATGACAAGTAGGATTCCTGTGCTGCTAGGAGGAGGGCTCTTGGTCTGCCCTAACTGGGTAGGGACAGGATCACCCAGCCCCAACACTCCTGGCTTCACCCTCTGGCCAACCTGGCCAGGGGCCATGGCACCTGCCTGGATACACTAGGCCCTGCCTGCTTTGGAATGACTGGCAAGGCACCACCTGGCCCTGCCTGCTCACTATGTCCAGAAACACTTGGATACATGTGGTCCTACCTTGCCACCTGGATGCTTAGGATCCCACTCATCTGCCCCCCAAAGCTAGGCACCATCCCTTTAGACTTGTTTCACTCGTCCTGCCCCATCGCTCCACCTCCGGACTCATCTGCTAGCCTTCTTGCCCTGCACTATGGACCCAGACGAGCCCGCCTCTGCCAACTGTCCCAAATACACTCAGGCCTGCCCCTTAGGCATGTTCGGCTCACTTTCTTGCCTTGCTCAGTGCATCTAGTGTCTCTCCAGGAATAATCTGCCCAGCCCTGCCCTCCTGGACACACTCAGTCCCACCCTACCCTCCCACATATAGCACTCTGACATACACAGTGTCACCCCCTGTCATGCCCTGCCTCCCTTCCTAGACTCTCTCACTCTACATGCCCCTCTCCCCTTCCCTGCCATACTCGGTTCTGCCTCACCCCTCAACTAGCAGAGACATGCTGAGACACTCACAGACAAGTCTCACACACCAGCATATGCTAGACCCTGCCCTGCCTACCCTAACCCATCCATCTAGAATAATTTCACAATCTTTACTCTGAAAAACACTACTTGTACCCAGTTTCACCACTTACAATATATTGATGTTTCTATGTATATATATGCATACATGCAAACAAATCCCTACTCTCAGTAATTAGGAGAGAAGCATACACATGCTTTGTTTTGTTTTGTTATTGTTGTTGTTGTTGAGGCAGAGTCTCATTTTGTCACCCTCCGCACTGCCATGGCGTCATAGCTCACAGCAACCTCAAACTCTTGGCTTCAAGCGATCCTCTTGCCTCAGCCTCCCGAGTAGCTGAGTCTGCAGGCATCCGCCACATTGCCGCTAGTTTTTCTATTTTTAGTAGAGCCAGGGTAGGCTGGCCTCTAACTCCTGAGCTCAGGCGATCCAAGCGCCTTAGCCAGCTGGAGTGCTAGGATTACAGGTGCGAACCATTACGCCAGGCAAAGAACACACGTCTTGAACAAGACAACTATCAATTAGAGATCTCACACTATTCTTGAGTTAGAGATGCAATATTAATAATAACTAACACTGGACTTAGCCTTAAAGAAAGTCTAAACATGTTTCCAGTGAATAAGGATCACACACCGCACAGATAAGTTGCATTAGAAATCAAAAAAAGCCAGGCGTAGTCATGGACGCCAATAGTTCCGGCTGCTGGGAAGCTGTTTCACAATAAACAAACAAACAAAAAATCAATAAAAGGCTCAAGTTTGGGAAATCAAAAAATGTTGGTAAAAAGAAAAATAAATTAGAAAACACTTAGAACTTAATAATCACAAAAACAATACACACCCAACTTACAGTCTTAGATGGATCTTTGACAAAAAAAAAAAAACAACGGGGAAAATGACCAATCGGAACATTCAACTCAATTGAGACCGAGTCCCCCACGTGACTCCAAAGATCTCTATTATCAACTCAACTCCAAAAGCCACTTCCATGACCCTACACACAACCTCCAATCACAAAAACCAAAAGTCTGTCATCATCGAAGCTCTTCCACAATACCTTCGAGGGCGCTAAAACTTGAAGCCTCAAATCCACGTGGTAGGTAGGTATAGAGGGAAGGCGGGTAGCCTCACTTCCGGCTCTAGTAACTAACTCCAGCCCCACCCCTTCTTGACTAAGTCAGATTTGCGCTTGCTCATGACCCCCCATCACCTCACCTCCCCCTCGCACCCCTCCCCCCCTCGCAGAGGAACAGTAGGCTATGTGAGCGCCATCCCGCAGAGCTAGGACGCCTGTGTTTGTCTGTTCAAATGGCAGTGTCATACTAGTTTACATATTTGAAGGTCATTGATTATTGAGTTGTTGTGGATAGCAGGAAAATTGCTCCCCTTATCATTTCCAATTATTTTAAATAATTTAATATTATTACTATTTTATTGTTATTATTTTAATTATGAGGAAGGCGATGAGAAAAGTAAACAAAAAACACATAAATCAATTTTTTAAAGTCAAGAAAGTAGGAAAAGATATATAGAAAAGGCAGGAAAGTAGAAAGCAAAATATAAGAAGGTAGTAATAAATTCATATTTGAAGTTCAGACTTTATTACACAACTAGTAATGTTATTAAAGTTGTTAATGGAATGAACTATCCAATTAAAATAATTTTGGATGAAGATTTACAAATTCAGCTATATGCTGTGTATACCAAACCTTGCAAATCGTAAAGATACAGAAAAGTGAAATAAAGGGATAGAGTGAAATTCACCAGGCACATGCTAATCAAAACAAAGAAAGGTCAGTTATATTAATATCCAAATGAAAAAACTAAGACAAAAGGTATTGAGATTGAGAGGGTCATTCCATAATGATTTGATTCACAACGAATATGTAAAATTTTCTATTTTGTATATGCTTAATAAAATGGTGTAAAATAAATATCAAGGAAGATATATTAGGCCCTGGTGCAGTGACTCATGCCTTTAATCCCAGCACTCTGGGAGGCTGAGGTGGAAAGATTGCTATGTTTAAGTGATCAGCCTGGAGTTTAAGATCAGCCTGAATGACAGCGAGACCCCTATCTACAAAAAATAGAAAAATTAGCTGGGCATGGGCACATCTGTAGTCTCAGCTACTCTGGAGACTGAGGTAGGAGGATTGCTTGAGCCTGGGAGTTTGAGGTTTCAGTGAGCTATGATGATGCCACTGCACTTTTACCCAGGGCAGACTGTCTTCCTCACTAGAAATGAGAGCAAGGACAATGTCAGTCTTGGTTACTGTTAGATGTCAGTGCCCAGTTTTCTGCCTGACACCCAGGAGGTGTCCAGTAGCCACTGGTGATTAAAGAAATGCATGGGGGTGGCGGTGCCTGTGGCTCAGAGGAGTAGGTCACTGGTCCCATATGCCAAAGATAGCGAGTTCAAACCCAGCCCCAGCCAAAAACTGAAAAAAAAAGAAAAGAAAAAAAAGGCATCAGGGACCCTGACCCTCTGGTGCTGTTGCAAAATGGCAAGTTACTATAATCTAGTTGGCTCCATATTATTTCTTACAGATAAAAGGAAATAAATGCTATAATTTACACTGCAATTAATTTAATCATTGATAAAGAAAATCAAAGTTCAAAAACTTTAAGTTCTTTCTGTTAAAAACCTGTTTTCCCTGATTCAAGCTTGGGTGTGACAATGTCCCCAACTAAATCAAAGTCTTCACAGCTTATATTAAACTCAGTTTAGGTATTGGAACAGGAGGTGAGAAATCCAAGCTGAACTAAGAAGTACTCTATAAACTCTAAAGACAGTGTTACCTTGGTTGGGTGTAGTAGCTCAAATCTGTAATCCCAGCATTTGGGAAGACCGAGGCAGGAGGATCTTTTGAGGCCCTGAGTTCAAGATCAGCCTAAGCAACAACATAGTGAAACCCACCCTCCAACTCCCCCTCTCCACAGAAAATTTAAAAATAGGCCAGCATGGTGGTCATATCTGTCATCCCAGTTACTCAGGAGGCTAAGGCAGGAGGATTACCTGAGCCCAGGAGTTCAAGGCTGTAGTGAGCTAGGAATATGATGATGCACTCCACCCTGTGGAACAGAGTGAGACCTTGTCTCAAAAAAAAAAAAATTAGTAGATTAGTAGCTGGACGTCCTGGCAGGTGCCTCTAGTTCCAGTTACTCGGGAGGCTGAAGCAAAAGAAGCTCTTCAGCCCAGGAGTTTGAAGTTGCTATGAGCCATGGTGTTACAACTCTCTATGGAGAGCAGCAGAGTGAAACTCTGTCTCAATTAAAAAACAAACAAACAAAAAAAAATTCAGGAGGGTGATTGGTATGCTCTCAGCTAATGGGCACAATGTAAGGGTATATGGCACACCTCCTGGGTGAGGGACATGACTACAACAGGGACCTTACCTAACAAATGCAAACATTCGTTACGTATCATTTGTACCCTCATATTAATCTGAAATTTAAAAAATTAAATAATAAAATGCTACTTCTTTGTGGCTGCAAAAGTTGAAAAACACTACTCACAGTGTCCAAGCTAAACTGTTTTAACTTACCCTTGAATTATTTTTCCTTTTTTAAATTATTATTATTATCTTGAGACAGAGCTTCACTTTGTGCCTGGAGTAGAATGCCATGCGTCCTAGCTCACAGCAACACCAAACTCCTGGGCTCAAGAGATCCTCTTGCCTCAGACTCCCATGTAGCTGAGCTGGGATTACAGGCACCCACCACAACACCCAGCTAGTTTTTCTATGTTTTTTTTAGTAGAGACAGGGTCTCACTCTTGCTCAGGCTGTCCTTGAACTCCTGAGCTCAGGCAATCTACCCGCGTCCACCTCCCATAGTGCTAGGATTACAGATGTGACTCACTGCGTCCGACCACCTTTGAATTATTTTTCATCACTGCAGCCCTCTCAGATGCATCATCACCAACTCCTCTTTTGCTCCTCTTCATCTCTGACTTCAGACCTACTTCTCCAACATCTCTGGTCTCTTTACTGCTATTTTTCTTTCATTCCTAATTCTACAGCCCTAGTTCAGAATCCCCACCATTTACAATGAACTCCCACCTCTGAGATGTAGCTGGCCAATCCAAGTTGCCTCCAGGATTTTCTTTCTAACGGGCCACAGATAAAGAAATATCTCACTTATCCTCCTTGAGAATTTGGGAATCTTCCCTGGATTTCCCGAATGCTCAGGATGCGGTCTCCACTCTATGATGTGTCTTTCAAAGTTCTCTATGACAGCACCCCCCCCACCCGCCACCGCCTGTGCCAGGAAAGCCCTGTTCTCAGACTATCTAAATGCTGAACACTCAGGGAACGTTCTCTCTCTTATCGGTCCAGCACTGGCTTCCATGTTCAGTCTTTGCTCAGGCTTGTCCTTCTATTTTGCTAATTTTTGCTCAGCCTCCAAGACTCAGCTTTGCCATCACTATCTGGGAAGCCCCCTCTCTTTCCTTTCCAACTATGTGAGCTGCCTCTCTTCTGAATTACATGAGCATAATTACTATAATGAGAGATTCTTTTTATTTTAATCTTGAAATTACAAGGAGTGGGGGAGTGTTGTCTGAACTTCTCACAGCTATTTGTCTGTTTTTATGTATCAACAATTTGCTTATCTTTCAGGGTTGTTCATAGCTGAACAAGAGGCACTGGGAAGCCCTTTTCAGACCCCTTGCTGCTCTTTCCTCAGTTTTCCCATGGCACTTCTGTCATTATGCTCAGTGTTGCTGTGTGATTTGTAGGTTTTTCTCCTCCACCAGATAGTTAAGGCAAAGCTGGCATGTGAATGTCCTCACTCTCAGCCTAGTGCTTCTACAACAGTTGCTGGTGAGTGCTAAGTACCAGTGGTCTCTTCTGACCACTCAAATACACTAGATGCTGAGCAGAGGACCACATCCTTGGACTGGCCATCCTGATTGGATGCAACAGGAATATGGAGCCATCCAGGAACAGATACTCTAAATTTAACCTTCTTCTGCAGACTGTTTCCGTACATATAATTTTGATTTTTATAATGTTCAAGGTACCAGGATTTTCTTTTATTGATCATGCTTTGGGTATCATATCTAAAACTCTTTGCCTAATCTAAAGTCACAAAGATTTTCTCCTCTGTTTTCTTCTGCAAGTTTTATAATTTTTTATTTTACCTATAGGTTTGTAATCAGTTTGAATTAAATTTTGTGTGACATGTGAGGTTAAGTTGAAGTTTGTCTTTTTTCTGTTTTTTGGTTTTTGGGGGTTTTGTTGTTATTGTTTATTTTGTATATGGCATCTAATTATTCTAGCATCATTTATTGAAAAGACAATCTTTTCTCCATGGAAATGACTTTATAATTTTTCCAAGGGAAAATGTGGATGGTTAAGTTGTAATTCATTTCACTCAAAATAAGCTCTTAGCACAGTAGCAGCTACCCATCCCACACTTCTTAGCCCCATTGCAGGCAACTATGCACGTGTTTCTGGAGCTTGCAGGAGCAAGGGTCAATTTAGTGGGAAAAGAGTAGTCTCCTCAACAAATGGTGTGGGGGGGGGCAGCACCTATGGCTCAAAGGGGTAGGGTGCTGGCCCCATATGCCGGAGGTGGTGGGTTCAAACCCAGCCATGGCCAAAAAGTGCAAAAAAAAAAATGGTGTTGGGAAAATTGAATATCCACATGCAAAATAATAAAGTTGGATCCTATCTTAACACAATATATATACAACTTAATACAAAATGGATCTATGACCTAACTGTAAGACCTAAAACTGTAAAACTCTTATAAGAAAAAATAAGGCAAAAATTTCACAACATTGGATTTGGCAATTATTTCTTAAATATAAATAAATGTAATAGAGATTAGAAAAACAATGTAAAAGACCAACAAAACTAAAAGGTTGTTTTTGAGAATGACAAACAAAACCAATGAACATTTAGTTGTACTAGCCAAGAAAGAATAGAGAGGCCCCAAATAAATAATAATCAGAAATGATAGAGATGTCTACAATGGTAGAAAAACACAGAGTCATAAGAGACTTCTATGAACAATTGTGTTCCAGCAAATTGGATAACCTGGAAGAAATGAATACATTTCTGAGAAAATATAATGTACCAAGACTAAAATTATGATGAAATAGAAAATCTGAAAGACCAAAAGTGAGAGGCTCGGCGCCTGTGGCTCAAGCGGCTAAGGCGCCAGCCACGTACACCTAAGGTGGCGGGTTCGAATCCCCAGCCCAGGCCCGCCAAACAACAATGATGGCTGCAACCAAAAAATGGCCGGGCGTTGTGGCGGGCGCCTG
>CAUYQV010032471.1:0-18526 GCA_963574575.1 Galagoides demidoff
TTTTTGATTTATTGATCTGTTCTATAATCCTTTTGTTTTCTATTTCATTTAATTCTGCTCTAATTTTGGTAATTTCTTTTCTTCTGCTGGGTTTGGGATTGGACTGTTCTTCCTTTTCAAGTTGCTTGAGATGTCCCATTAGAGGTGCCATTATTATAAGAAATGCAGTATAGGGCAGTGCCTGTGGCTCAAGGAGTAGGACGCCGTCCCCATATACCGGGGGCCGTGGGTTCAAACATGGCCCCAGCCAAAAACTGCAAAAAAAAAAAAAGAAAAAAAAAAGAAATGCAGTATAACTAGTTTTATCATCTATATCTTTACTGTGACATTCAGGTGGTATCTCTTGAGATGTTACAGTCAAATTTTAGTGGCAATGTCTATTTAGCTGCAATGAAATATCATGTAAGCCTCTAAAGTTATAACTAAGATGCTAATTGAAGTCAATGTAAAGTATTGCCTATAAAAATATGTTCAAGGGGGAAAATATTTTGGGTAGTACTAGAGGAGTGAGATGCATAGAATCCTTGGAACAGGAACAATTACAAGGTAGACAGAGGGAAAGGAAAGAACAAAGGTAACCAATACAGTTACAAAGGAGATTAAAAGAGAATCACGGAAGTGTAATGTAAGAGAAGACAAGGGAGCAGACTATTTCCAGAGAAAGAGAATGCCTAAATTCCGTTTAAAGAAGATTCTCTGGCTAAAAAATAATTAAATAACATTTTCAGTTAACATCCTCCATATAAAAATGCAATTTTTAATAAAGACCTAGTGTTCCAATAAATGGTTAATATGATGTTTTATTAGAAATTATAATACTGTTGAACATTTAATGTATATTTATTCTCTTAAAAGAAATTTATTGATGTGGAAGTTTTTAGGCCAAAGTGTATAAACCATTTTAAGGTTGTTGATGTATACTGTCAAAATGTCAAAAAGTTGTGAACAGTTTATTATATCCCCTTCAACAATCTGTCAGAGTTATCAAACAGTGTATTATAACCAACGTTTTCTTTTATCATCACAAATGAACAACAAAGGCAAAAATATACATATATGGGCTCTGCACTCCTTGCTTAGTGGTTAGGACACTGGTCACACACACTGGGGCTGGCAGGTTCGAACCTAGCTGGGTCAGCTAAAACAACAATGACAACAACAACAAAAAGATAGCCGGGTATTATGGCGGGCACCTATAGTCCCAGCTACTTGGGAAGCTGAGGCAGGAGAATCGCTTAAGCCTAAGAGTTTGAGGTTTCTGTGAGCTGTGAAGCCATGGCACTCTACAAAGGGTAACAAAGTGAGATTCTGTTTGAAAAATATATATATATCTATGTATGAATACATCACACTGTGTCCCATTAATATGTAAAATTATTATGTGTCAATTAAAAATAAAATAAAACTTAAAAATAAATTTTGAACTCCCAAAAGGAAAATGATAGACAAAATATTTATTGCCTTAATTTGAATTTATTTGATTAGTAGCAAGGCTGAATTAGTTTGTCGTATCACCATTGCAATTGGTGAATTTCCTGGTTATGTTATTACCATTTTTTAAAATTGTGTAATACGTTTTTTATGATTCTGTATATGATAACATAAATTTTAAATATATATATTTGTATACTATACAGTGAGTGCCAAAAATGTATATGCATTTTAAGAAAGGAAAAAACTATATTAAAATTGTAATACTGAATATATAACATAACAAAAGATGAATATAAGTCATGTTGAACATTTCTTGTGATTCCAAAAAGCAAAGATGACTTGAGTATTACAAATGTATTACATTTTTTCCTTTCTTAAAACCAGTATACATTTTTTGGCACCCTCTGTATATATCTATACTCAAAATATAGTATATGTGTGTTATTACCTTTAAAGAGTTTGTTCATTTATCTTTGTAACATTTGACTTTGTTAATAGTTAGGACTAATACAAGATTAAATCTATTATTTGTTCATTATCATTTCTTCTGTTGCTCATATACATAAACAGTAAGTCCTTATATAAAAGTCAGAGAAATACAGCTGGGTGCAGTGGCTCACGCCTGTAATCCTAGCACTCTGGGAGGCCCAGGTAGGTGAATTGCTTGAGCTCAGGAGTTCCAAACCAGGCTGAGCAAGAGCAAGACTCTGTCTCTATTTAAAAAATAGAGAAAGTAGGGGCAGCACCTGTGGCTCAAAGGAGTTGGGCGCCTGCCTCATATGCCAGAGTTGGCGGGGTCAAACCCAGCCCCGGCCAAAAAACTGCAAAACATAAATAAATAAATAAATAGAAAAAGTAGCCCAAGTAGGGGCAAATGCCTCCAGTCCCAGCTACTTGGGAGGCTGAGACAAAAGGATCCCGTGAGCCCAGTAGTTTGCAGTTGCTGTGAGCTATGATGATGCCAGGGCCCTCTAACCAGGGTAACAGAGTGAGACTCTGTCTCAAAAAAAAAAAAAAAGTCAGAGTAATATTGTGGGGTTTTGTTGTTGTTGTTGTTGTTGTTTTTGAGACAGAGTCTCACTCTGTCTCTCCAGGTATTGTGCCATGGCATTATAGTTCACAGTAACAGCAAACTGTTAGGCTCAAGTGATCCTCTTGTCTCAGCCTCCTGAAGAGCTGGAACTACAGGTGCCCACCAGAACCCCCAGGTATTTTTAGAGACAGGGGTCTTATTCTTGCTCAGGCTGGTTCGGAACTCCTGAACTGGGGCAATCCACACAACTCGGCCTCCCAGAGTCTTAGGATTACAGGTGCGAGCTACTATGCCCACTCTTGTTTTTACTTTTAATACATATTTGTTTAACTCTTTAATCCTGAAATGTATACAATGATTTTCAGACAGAACTTCCCTCATTAATATATATTGATGAGACTCATATCTAGCACCTACTTAATGTTTCTAATTAAATCATAATTTTACCAGTGTTTTAACATGAAATGTATAATTGCTTATTTGTTTGAAGAAGGTTCTCTACAGTATGTTAAAAAATGTCTATCATTATCAGCTTAAGATTGGTAATTGATGTTGAATTTTGCAAAATGGCTTTTGAGAATGTATTGAGACTGATAAACACAAATAGTATTTTTACTACACATGAATTAACAGAATAAACATTGTTTGGGTTTATTTTTCTAGACCATCAATTTGGTCTCCTGTTTAAATCTTGTGTTACAAATCTGGGCACTAATGTAAGAATTTTGTTCCTTCTACAATATTAATTTGAATCTTTTCCAAACTCCCAGGAATATTGTATATGTTTTAATAATACTCTGTTATTTGACTATTACCAATTTCTAACTCCTTAATGAAAACACTTTATTCAAAGATTTTTAGATATTTATTTCTTGAGTCCTTTTCCAATTTCTGTCACAGCAATTTAGCTATTCATATTATTATTTCAGAAGATAAACATATTCCTTATTTTTCCTAGAAGAGTAAACACTTTAAAAATGTTTTCAAATTTATAATCTTTAATTTTTACATAGGATTTAAAAACTTATTTTCATTTGTTTAAACAAGTAGTAAAGGATGAATACATTATTGTCATTAAAAATCAAATATAGGCTGGGCAAGGTGGCTCACACCTGTAATCCTAGCACTATGGGAGGCCAAGGCAGGTGGATTGCCTGAGGTCAGGAGTTTGAGACCAGCCTGAACAAAAGTGAGACATCGTCCTTAAAAGTAGCTGGGTGTTACTTTTAACACCCGCAGTCCTAGCTACTTGGGATGCTGAGGCAAAAGGATCACTTGAGCCCAGGAGTTTGAGGTTGCTGTGAGCTATGATGCCATGGCAGTCTACCAACGACAACACAGTGAGACTGTCTCAAAATAAAAAAAATATCAAATACAAATAAATTAGTCTCTGTTAAGATTACCCCAATCTCCAATTCCAGTTCCATTTTCCTCACTTTTCCCTTACACTGGCAAAATTAATCACTGCAACTCCCATGACATATATTTTTTTCATCTAACTTTTTCATGCATAGGAATTTTTTTCGTTGTGCTGTTCTGCATCTTGATTTCTTCAATTAACAAGGTCCACGTGAAGATGGATAATAATGTGTGCGTGTATATGTAAGTTTTCTTTTTAACTGTGGCATAAAATTCCATATTTTAGGTATAACATACACTATTTTTCTTTTCCACTACTAATGGGTATTATTTTCAAAATAAGAAAACATTTAATTTCCGTTATCTCTTTCTTTGCTATTAAATATTCTTTTGATAGCATTATTTTCATTTTTCATGGATGTAATATTTTCTATACTTCTCTCATATGCATTATCAAGCTCTTCCCTACTCCATAAATATTCCTGTTTCTCCCAATATTTACTTTTACGTTTTTTAAAAACATATTTATCTTATTCTTTCCCATGGCACACCCTTTTCAAACATTTCAGCAAATGCTTACAGAGCACCAACTCTAGGTAATGCAGCATACCAGGTGCCACAAATACTGTAGTGAAAACCTTTCTCTAAGTTTACATGCTTATTGACCTCTAATGATGTTTTGTCTTCTAATCATATTCCAGAATGATGACCATGAGCTTTGTGTATGTGGGTAGGGTTTGGCTTCTGAATTCCTTAATTCTTCCATAGACAGGTGGACAGCTGACACTGTATGTATAAATATCGAAAGAATGAGGTTTTCCTCTAAGGACCTAACCACCACGCAGGGCACTATAGTTTTCCCAGGAGGCTCTTTTCATTTCTTAATAGAAAATAAAGCTTTGTAAAAAGAAATAAGTGGTAAATGAGTGGTTAAATGCCATTCTATCAGGCATTTTTCTTGGAGGAAAAGGATATAGGTAGATTGACTCTGCTACACACAGACTTTTTTCTCCCTCTTGCCTTCCTGAGATACTCAGCTGTTGGGCAAATATTTCCCATCCTCAAGCTGCAGCCCTTTCCTTGCACATTTTAGGAAGTGCCTCCTTTTTTCCTATTTCACTATCATTTAAATGGAATTTTGAGAGACAAAATAGCTGTGTATGATAAGCCCATAAATATCTTGAACCAGAGCCTATTTTCTTTAATATTTTCTTAATCCAGTATAATTGAACTTTAAAATTCAGCAATATGAAGAGTTTAATGATGCCTAAATTTGAAAGAGTGTATACCCATTACTTCATTCTTGTGAAAAAAAAATGAGTTTCTTACAATCTTAGGCAATTGCTGCTGTGATTATTGTATTAATCAGAAGGTCTATGATTCTGAAGTTGCAATTACAGAAACTCACTTACAAATTAGTTTAAAGGTAAAAAGGAATTTATTGACATATAATGCTCCAACATTTGGAGGCTGTGTTGATAGCTCTGGATGCAGGTGTGTAGGCTCAAAAATTGTGAATAGAACATGTTTTCCCTGAATTGGATGTTTTTCTACCTGGAGGTTTTAGAATTGGTGATGGTCACAGTTCTATGATTTCAATATACATTCAAAACAAAAGTATTCATGAAATAGATTACCTCTCTCCTTTTACTCTAAGCCATCTAATTTGCAGTTTCTAATCACTGGGCCACGGAGTGGTACCAGTTCTTGCACACAACAGGAGACCAGCAACCCGTAAGGGAAGCTTTATGTGCATTTACAGCTGCTCCCCATTGCTTTCATCGCTGCCTCAGCTGTGCCTCCTATCAGATAAGCATAGGTATTAGATATTCGTAACAATACGAACCCTATTGTGAACTGTACACATGAGGGATCTAGGTCGTTACATAGTCCTTATGCGAATCTAATACCTATGTTCATCTGAGGTGGATATGTAATGTGCTCAAATGGTCACAAAACCGACCTAAATCGACTTGTGTATTCTACTCTTAAAGTGCATATCAATTTGGACATAAAATTGTCAATGTAAATATTTGATCAGTGTTTAGATTTTATTAAATTTATGGTTTAAGAAATAGATTTACATACTCGAGTTATTACAAAAATACTTGGACATTTTCCAATAGCTGAATCAAATATCAGTTTTTTAATTTAAACCTAAATTAAGTGAAATTTAATAAAACTTAAAATTCAGTCTCTCAATCATATTAGCCACATTCCTATTGTATAGGAAAACACAGGTCAAGATATCCTGTACTGTAATTTTTTGATTTTCAATTTTATCTATTTTTAAGGAAAGTATGATTATTCCAAAAATAATCTATAGCCCTACTCTACCCTTTTGCTTACTTTTGAATCAAAACAAGATAAGCATGGTCATTAAGTTTACATTCATTGCTCCAACCTACTGTTTATGCCTGCATGTGTGTGTCTCTCGGGTACCAGCCCCAACACACTATGGGTTCCCTTCCAGTGGCCTGGTGGGGCAGGAGGCCATTGGAAAATAGGAAAAAATAAACAGGCAAGAGACAAAGAAATAGTTTTGAAAGGAGTGGGGATTCAGGAGACGACATACCTATCTTTGTGAGGCTTCCAGTATGCTGCCCCGAAAACCAGGGTAGCTCTGTATTTATTTCATACACCAGTGTTTCAATCCTAAATCTCATAAAAGCAAGGCAAACAACCCCGTCAGGGTTCGTGCTGCGCTTGCATTTCTTTAAACTATTTCTTTAACGAACTACGTTAATTGTATGGATTTACTTGTTACTTTTATTGTTTTAAGGTATTTATGATCTCTATTTTGGATAGTGAAACAGTCTAGGAGCAGAAGTCAGAGAAATACCCTAATTAGACCAAGTTCACAAATCACATAAGTGACTTTTTTAATACCCCCAAAAGGCTTATGTCGGCCTCCTCTGTCCAAACCATGGCGATAGAACAGAGGTATTTTATCTCCTAATCTGGTCCAGAGCAATTTTTGTTGTGTTCAAGAAAGATTGAACATTTTACATTCTCAAGTCCCTAAAATTGCTCTCCCAGAGCCGAGCAGCCCCGCCCTGGCAGAAAACCTCTGTGGCTCAGCTCCTGCGGTGGTGGAGCGAGGCGGTGGCGGCAGTGGGAGGTGGGGGGGGGTGGTTCTTTAAGGGGCAGGTCTCCACAGTACTTTGCACTGAAATTAAGGTTCCTCTCGAATCACTTACCTCCTTTTTCCGTTTTCCTTTTGTCCATCCTCTGTAATCATATTCCCAGTCGAGTTCCTAATCTACTTACAACTAATAATTGAATATTGGTTTCAAGCTTATAGAATCATTATTAGTAATGCACGCACATCAAGATAGGACTCTTCCCTTAAGTATTTCTATAAGCACCATGCATGTGTGTCTATATGTATATGTGAATCATAAATCTAAAAATCCTGCATATTATCGTCCTCTGTGGATCCATGTTTCCCAGCCAAGTTCAAATATATAATCTCAAGGCTTCAAAAGTTCTCAGAACACCCTTTAAATTCTATTTTTATTAAGAAAATGATCTTAATTACCTACACATGACTTGAATAATCCGGATTACAAGTCTATAATCAGGTAAAACGGGTACTATTTGAGCCCCTGATTGTGGATATGATTGCAAAAATGTCGAGCAATCATCTAAAATGACATCATTTGGCATTAGATTCAGGCTTTTTTCTTTTCTTTTCAATCCACAGATATTTAGTGTGGGAAATACTGCTCTAAACTACCTAAACTGTGTAGTCGTGAAAGAATTTTGAGGTAAGAAATAACAACTCACTGTCTGGACGAAACCAGTGTAAAACCATTCCTTAGGGACTCTTCCATTAAACAGAACATGTGAAACTACCTGGAAAGAAACACTCCCAGCTGAAAATTAGTCCAAAATTAATATTATAAACCTCATGAGGGAGAACGGGAAGTTTTTCCAGCGCTTACAAGAAATGATATAAAATATCTTGAGGCAAAATGTGACCTGATATGAAAGAATAATCTTAGAGAGATATAAACTAAATGTGGGAAATGTTTTCTATTGTTAAAGAAGTAAAAGAAATCTTAGTGCAACAAAGAGAAACATACAATAACTAGGTAAAATTGGAAAAGACTGAAATAAGAATTCTTTAAATATAAAACAAAATGTTTTGTTGGAGTTTGAAACTCTATAAAGTTTAAATAATTTACTAGAGACAACTGTATTCAAATTTTTTACATGTAATTTTTTTTTATTAAATCATAGCTGTGTACATTAATGCAGTCATGGGGTACAGTGTGCTGGTTTTATAAACAATATGAAATATTTTCATCAAACTGGTTAACATTTATAGCACTGCAAGCCTTCCTCAAGAGAACGGAAAGAGAGGAAGTTAACAACTTAATGGGACATCTCAAGCAACTATATTCAAATTTAATAAACTGAAAATGAATCAGAGAAAATTATAATGAGGAGAAATTAAAATGTGAAGGTTAAATAAATGAAAAATAAAATAAGGCCCACATTCATCTAATATTTCTAGAAGGTGAGACTAGAATGAACATAACCATTATTTCAATAAATTGTTGGGTTTTTTTTTATTGAATGGTAACTGTGTACATTGATGCACTTCAGGGGTACAGTGGTGTTTTCACACACAATCCGAGACACTTCCATCAAAATGGTGAGTATTTTTTTTTTATCTGTGTATTTCTTTCATTTCCTAAGGAAATCTTCAGAATGAAGACGGACATGGAATCATTGGTAAAAATAAATGAAAAAATCCATGTGTACACACCTGTATCAGATCCTCCCCTTGGTTTCATCCTTTCCTTATTCCAGTGTTTATTTGGCTCTGGCAGACTTCTTATATTTACCAGAGACTTCTTATATTTACCACTGTCAATTGAGACAATTGAGACAGTGTCTCAATTACTTTTCCTGATACACTCCAATCTATCTTCTCTCCAAGTCTCTCCCCACTCCTACAGATGTTGCTGCTCCTGAAACAACCTTCTAAGTGTCCCCACATGCCAAAACCAGTGGGTGGATATTTGCTCCTTTCTCCATAATGCCTCTTCACGCAGTTTACGGGACTTTTAGGAGTTAAGTCCCAGCTTGATTGTGCATTCACACACTGGATCACCCTTCTTCCCTGATTTGCTGCTCTTATCCTGCAACCATGTTCGCTTGGATTATACTTGCTAAGCAAATAATAGCACATAAACTCTGAGTCTGAGGCTTTGCTTTCTATGAAACCAAGGTTTATAAAAAATAGCTGGTGAAGCACACCAAATAATGGCAAAGAGAAATGTCTAAAAATCAATCTGCAAGAACTATGCAATACCAAAGAGGAAGAGAAATTAGATTGGTAGTAATCATCTCATCATTAATAGATGCCAACTAATAATTTTTAAAAATACTATCTCCAGGCTCGGCGCCTGTGGCTCAATCGGCTAAGGCGCCAGCCACATACACCTAAGGTGGCGGGTTCGAATCCCCAGCCCGGGCCCACCAAACAACAATGATGGCTGCAACCAAAAAAATGGCCGGGCGTTGTGGCGGGTGCCTGTGGTCTCAGCTACTTGGGAGGCTGAGGCGGGAGACTCGCTTGAGCCCAGGAGTTGGGAGGTTGCTGTGAGCTGTGATGCCATAGCACTCTACCCAGGGAGATAGCTTGAGGCTCCGTCTCAAAAATAAATAAATAAATAAATAATACTGTCTCCAAAATTTTAATGGAGAACTCACTCTCAAACTCAAAATACAATACTCAACCAACCATATTAACAAATAAAAATAGACATTTTCAGACAAAAGCAGGGATTTTTACCTGCAGACTGACTGGTAGGACTTCTAATGAATAGGTTTCTATGGAAGGGAATTAAGCTCACAGGAAGGAATGAGAATAAAAGACGCAGAAGTGGATTCTCCGTACTTATTTCCATAGAGGCTGTATTATTTTACAATCCCACCAACAGTCTAAGAGTGTTCCCATCTCTCCACATCCACACCAGCATCTGCAGCTTTGGGACTTTGTGATGTGGGCTACTCTCACTGGGAATGGGCACAACGTAAGGGTATATGGCACACCTCCTGGGGGAAGAGCTCAACTGGAACTTGAACTTAACAAATGCAAAAAAATGCCACTTAATCATTTGTACTCTCATATTAATCTGAAATAAAAAAAAATTAAGGTGGACAAAGAAATGGATATAAATGTAAGAAGGATTAACTGTCAAATATCACATAATCGAGTAAGTTGGGGATGGATTTAAATATTAAGTGCAGTTAAATTCTAGATAATAATTACATAGAAGATAAATATGTTCAGAATGAATGCTTTGAATTAATCAATTATTTTCTGGATATCATAGAGATATGGATCATAAGACTGTGATAATTGAAGTATGCATTTCAGCACTTTAAGTACTAAAAATCTACCATTTAGAATAGGTAACTTCTAAATCTGTTGCAGGGGGGGAAATAAAATATTAGATTAAAAAATCCAAGTTACAAAAGGAAATATGCTATTTTTGCAAAGTCAAAACACACACAACTAGAATAAATACTGTTTCTACCTGCAAAGAAATGTCTTCTTGTGAAATGTATGGATGGCAGGTGATAGTCAAATCTTAGGCAGTGTATAATTCTGAGCAGGAAGGGAAACGCTATCAATTTTGAGGGCTGTAAATTGTATGGCTAATATTTTATTTCTAAAAAAATAGTTATTAGTTAAATATGGAAAAACCACATCTTAAATCTGGATTTTGGATTTAAAACTAGCACTTCATTTTTTTTTTTTTTTTGAGACAGAGCCTCAAGCTATCCCCCTGGGTAGAGTGCTGTGGCATCACAGCTCATAGCAACCTCCAACTCCTGGGCTCAAGCGAGTCTCCCGCCTCAGCCTCCCAAGTAGCTGAGACCACAGGCGCCCGCCACAGCGCGCGGCTATTTTTTTTGGTTGCAGCCGTCATTGTTGTTTGGTGGGCCCAGGCTGGATTTGAACCCACCACTTTAGGTGTATGTGGCTGGCGCCTTAGCGGCTTGAGCCACAGGTGCCGAGCCTGTTTGTTTTTTATAATTTTTGAATAGTTTGTAACCAGTAAACGTTAAAAATTTTTAATAGATCTATGTTCTTTATGAACACATTGAATCTTGCTTTGTGCTTTCTCCACTCCTCCTCCTTGTTATTTATCTCCAGTACAGAACCTTGTACATGGCACGTAGTAAGTACACATTAAATATTTGTTGATATAAATGTATGTGACTATGCTTTGCATACTAAAGCTATTATCATGAGAATAAACTTCTCATAAAAATAGTATGTTATCTTCTAAGAAGCAAATAATTGTGGGCTTTTTAATATTCTAAAGGGTACCTCAAAATTAAAAGATGTGAAAGTTTTATGTACCAAATTTAGAAACAATATTAAAAACAAAAGAAATAATGAACAATATTAAAAACAAAAGAAATAACTAACATCACTATATTAGGTCAAACTTTTTTGCTAAATGTCCTAGTGTATTTCTAGAATCCAGAAAATCACAGACTGGAACATTTTCTTAAATGTGATTCTCACACTAATCCAATATACCTATTTTTGCAAATAAACATTTCTGTAATGGAACTGTCATCATGTATCACTGGAGGAACCAAAAGATATATGAACATGGTACGTATTGGTGCACAATTATATATAATTTATGTAGGAGACTATTTAAGTACCTAGCATACAAATAAAGTCTATTAATCGAAGAGTAGATTTAAAAAAGAAGAGATACACTATTGTTATGACATCATGAATACTATCAAAATTGCACTTGAGATACCATTATAAAGTAAGCCACTTGCTGAGATATAAAAAATAAATTTCTCAAGTGTGGGAGGTGAAAGAAAGAATACAATTTTTAACTTTTTTCACACAAAAGTTGGAAATATGTGCTATTGCAATGAAAACAAAAAAGAAAATAGTTTTCATTAAAAATATTTTCTTGTAGGGCAGGCATCAACACTGAGATACACACACAGAGAAGGGAAAGAATGAGCACAACTTTGAAATCAAGGGAGAAATAGAATTACATGTAGTGTGGGTCAGGTGTGGTGGCTCGTGTCTGCAATGCTACCATTTTGAGATGGGAGGCTGAGATGGGAAGTTTGCTTGAGGACAGGAACTCAAAACCAGCCTGAGTAAGAAGAGGGATCCTACCTCTAAAAATCCCCAGAAATATTAGCTTCACATAGCAGTGCATGACTGTAGTCCCAGCTACTCAAGAGCTTTAGGCAGGAGGATCATATGAGCCCAGCGCTATGGTTTTGTAGGGATTAAAAAAATATATATTTTCTTTCTGGTTACTAGGTCCTGCTACAGTACTTCTAACCAGATCATTTAATTCCTGTTTCAATCCATTTTACACATATGTATGCTTTGCTAATAATTTTTTAAAGTAATTCAAAGTAAATTAAAGTAATTTTTTCAAAAACTGTAATATTTCATAGAATATAAATATAAGCATATAATATGTCTAAGGTTATGTGAGATAGAGTAAAATCTACCATTATCCAATATCTTCATTATGAGGGAGTGTTTGATTCTCTAATTAGAATATGAAATATACTGATTTATGTCCCAGTAGAAAGGGACATAAATATACTGATTTATGTCCCATTTCATGAAGAGTGAACTTAAATACCCCATGATCAAGGCTGCATCTTATATGTTTTAGAATTCTACGTGGGACACAAAAGCTGCCTAGGACTTTGAGACAGAACACTTAGCCGCTTGGATTTAACAAAGATTTGAGATTCTATTATATGCTTGCATCAGCAAGTATTGTGAACATGTACCGATAAAAAAGTAGGAAATCTTGCCTATAAAAACCTCATTTAATAATATAGGAGAAAAGTATACCTAATATGATTCCAACACAAAGTTTCATGGGATAAGGGGTATGGAAGAATTTCAAGTTGCTATACATAAGCAGGTGATAGAAATACTTCTTTTGCCTCCTAGGGCTCCAAAAGTTTTCATCCAGAAGAAGGTGGAATTTGAAGCATCCTTCAGTGACTGACAAGTCTTTCACAGATAGAAATGGAGAAAAGAGCAATGTAGAAAGATTCATTTTCAAGGCATAAATAATTAAAGGTTTTCAGGACATGGTGAATCATTCTCCAGGCCAGGATTGTCATAGAAGAAAATGAAAAACAGGACTTGGCAGGCAGATGGAATATTTCCATGCCTAGGAAGTTCAATTAATAGTATATGCAGCAATGAGAAACAATTTTCTTCAATAAAGGGCATGACATCATCAGAATCAATTTGAAGATTACTTTTACAATAGCATTTAAGGAACATTAGTGTGAAATGTGTACCCATTACACAGGAAAACAATTGAGACTGGTGAAAAGTTTTTTAAAAAAATATTTAAAAGCCCTTATTCATAAGGCAAGGGCTCTACCTCAGGCACAGAGGGCTAAGAATACTAGGGTGCCAGTGGCCCTTGCCCCAGTTACTCATTGGCTGGGAATTTCACACTAGAAGAAACAACTGAGGAAGACTGGAAGCTACATTCCCACTCTGTGCCCTGTTTGTCAAGCAGAGCTATCATGGTAGTCTTCAGCTCCAGAACAGGGACACAGAAGTTTTTCCCACTGGAGAGAGGCAGTCAGTAAGAAAAGAGAACTCCAAAGCTCTTTCCAAAGGAACTAACTTTATTTGAAACAGATTGGCAAAGGTCAAGTCTAACTCTCAACAATCGAGGTTTGGATGGTGAGTAAATAAGAAGCTGGTGGCTCTCAGAGTATCAAGCTAACCCACAAGCCAGCTACTTTACCTGAGAGAACCCAGGAAAGAGACACTTCCAAAGAGATCTCCTGGAGTAATAATAAACCTCAGAGGTTTCCTGGAGTGAAAATAAACCTCAAAGACTACCCTCAAAAATTATCCTTACAGAGGTTCCTGAATGTGATTCAGGACTGTAGAGCAATTTATGTTCCAATGTATTGTCAAAAGATATCCTCTGGGCGGCACCTGTGGCTCAAGGAGTAGGGTGCTGGACCCATATACCAGAGGTGGCGGGTTCAAACCCGGCCGCAGCCAAAAAAATAAAAACCTGCAAATAAATAAATAAAAAAGATTTAAAAAAAAAAGATATCCTCAACAAAATACTAGCAAACTACATTTGATTCCAACATATTTTTAAAAAGGAATATATATATAATATGTGTGTGTGTGTATCATGACCTTGTGAGATTTATCTCAGTAATGCAAAGTCAATTTAACAACCAAAAAACAATTAATGTAATGGAATAGAGGAAAAAACACACATCTCGAGAAATGCAAGGAAAGCATTTGATAATATTTAACATCTTTTCATGATAAAAGCATTCAACAAACTAGGAACAGAAATTTTTCCAACCTGACAAACGTCCATAAAAGTCCCACAGCTATCCTAATACTTCCTAATGAAAAACTGAATACTTTCCCCATAAAATCAGGAAGAAAAAATAGCCATTCCTGTCACGTCTATTTAGGATTGTACTAGAAGTCCTAGTCAGGTTACATATGAAGGAAAATGAAAGCAAAGCTAAGTTGGAAAAGAAGAAAAAAATCTATCACTATTCATTGCTGATATTACCTTGCATAGTGAAATCCTACAGAAAATCCTGCAGGATTCATTAAAAAAAATTATTGAAACAAATTAGTTCATTAAAATTACAGGATGCAGGGCAGGGCCTGTGGCTCAGTGGGTAGGGTGCCGGCCCCACATACCAAGGGTGGCAGGTTCAAACCCCGTCTGGGCCAAACTGCAACAAAAAATAGCTCGGCGTTGCGGCGGGCACCTGTAGTCCCAGCTACTCCGAAGGCTGAAGCAAAAGAATTGCCTAAGCCCAGGAGTTTGAGGTTGCTGTGAGCTGTGAGGACACAGCACTCTACCAAGGGCAAAAAAGTGAGAGTCTCTAAAAAAAAAAAAAAAAATTACAAGATGCAAAATCCATATGGAAATAGCAATTATTTTCTGTATATTAGAAATATTAATTCTATTTTTGTGTACTAGCAATGAATCATTCTAAAATGAAATTTAGAAAATAATTTTATTTTCAATAGCATCCAAAAGAACCTGGCGTGGTCGCTCACGCCCGTAATCCCAGCACTGTGAGAGGCTGAGGAGGGAGAATTGCTTGAGCTCAGAAATTCGTGACTTGCCTGAGCAAGAGTGAGACCCTGACACCTAAAAAAATTGGAAAAACCCAGCCAGGCGCCGCGGTGTGCGCCTGTAATCCCAGCAGCTTCCTGAGACTGAGGCAGTGGGATGCCCAGAGCCCGAATCTGAGGTTGCAGTTAGCTATGACACCACCGCACTCTGCTCAAGGCATAGGGTATGCCTGTCTCAACAACAACAACAAAAAATAGCATTCAAAATATGTTTAGGAATAAATATAACAAAAGAAGTAAAAAGCTTATTCTCTAATAAACAACTTTACATTGCTGACAGGAATTAAAAACCTAAATAAATGTAAAGTTATCTCATGATCATGGATTAGAATACTTCATATTGTTAAGATGGCAATACTCCCCAAATTTACTTATTTAATAAATGTAATCCCTATCAATATCCCAACAAATTCCTAAATTTAGCCTAAAATTCATACTGATGATATTCAAGAGACGTATATTACAAAACAATCTTAAAAAAGAAGATCAAAGTTAGAGGACTCACATTTCCATATTTCAAAATATAAGACAGCAATCAAAAGAATATGATACTAGCAAAAAGCTAGACTTACAGATCAATGGAATAGATTGAAAGACCAGAAATAAATCTTCACCTTTATGGTTAATTTTCAATGGAGGTCCCAAGACAATGTAATAGAGAATGAAAGGATACTCTTTTCAAAAAATAGATCTGAAACAACTGGATATCCACATATAAAAAAATAAATTTGGACCTCACAGCATATACAAAAATTAACTCAAAATCAAAGTATAAGAGTTAAAGGGATGAATTTTTGTGACCTTGAAATAGGCAATGGTTTCTTAAATATAACACCAAGAGCAAAAATCAAGAAACAAAAGAAAAAAAAATGAACAAATTGACTTAATCAAAATTTAGCAAAACCTTTTGTGCTTCCAAAGAAACCATCAAGAAAACAAAAAGACAACTCACAGAATTAAAGAGAATAATCTGTCAAGGGCTTGTATCTACAATAAATGAAGAACACTTACAAATTTATAATAAATACATTAAATACCCCAATTTAAAATCGACAATAATTCTGAATAAATATTTGTCCAAAGAAGATGTGCAAGCGGCAAATAACACATGATAAATTATTGATACCATTAACCATCAAGGAAATGCAAATTAAAACCAACATGGGATAATACTTCACATATTAGTATAGCTATCACAGAAAAAGATAATAAAAAGTATTGGTGAGGGTGTGAAGAAATTAAGAACCCTCATACACTCCTGTTAGGCAAGTAAAATGATGCAAGTTCTTTGAAGAACAAACTTATGGCTCCTCTAAAAGCTATGTGAAGTTAACATATGATCTAGCAATTCCACTCCTAGGTATTTGCCTTAGAAGAATGAAAACATACTTCACACAAAAAGTTATACCCACGTGGTCACGGCAGCATCATTCATAGTGATGTAGGACAGGTGGTGCCCCAGCCAGCTCAGCCGAGTCGGGCTGGAGGACCTGTTACCTCCACCTTCGTGGTGTTGGTGGAGCAGCAGCTGGCAGAGGAACCAGTGGGCTGGAGCGTAGGCAAGGGGGAGGGAACTCCCTCCCCCACGGGAGGCTCCAGTAGCCAAAAGGACCAGACAACTGCTGGGGAGATACCGGCACCTTGGTGTCTCCTTCCCTTTATACTTATGACTAAATTTGGAACCCCCATTTCCTATACCTAGGTCAATTTCATGTAAGTTTCCTAGGCCTCAGTTCCGTGAATGGACTGTGTCCATTCATTAGTACATTCATTTACCTTGCCCCAGCGGAAGAGACTGTGTCCATTCATTTCCTGGCCTCATATAGAAGGAACCCATGCACTTATACATACCACTAAACAGAGAGAAAGACAGAGAAGAGAAAAATGGAGAGTCTCCCGACTTGGGTTTTCTCTCCCTACCAGGAACTTTAGTGTTTTTGTATTTTTTTTCTGTAAATAAATTCTGTCTTGCCACTGATCTGTGGTCAATGGATTTATTCTTCAAATCACCGAGACCAAGAACCTAAAAGTCTGGTATCAATAGTAACAAAAAAATGGCAACAACCCAAATATCCCATCAGCTGATAAATGGGTAAAATACAGCAAATCCATATAATAAAATATTATTTTGTAATAAATAGAAACAAAGTATTAATACGTGCTACAACATAGATATATCTTATAAACATGGTAAATGAAAGAAAACAGTCACAAAAGACCACACATTCTACGATTCCATTTATGTGAAGTGTTCAGAATTGACAAATCAAAAGACAAAAAAAAATTGTGATTTTTTAAATCTTTGTCATAATTTATTTTGAAATTTGTGATTATTAATGGCTGGGAGAGTTGGGGTAGGAAAGGAGAAGTACAGAGTGACTCATAGGTATGCTATTTCCTTTTGGGGTGATGATAATATTCTAAAATTGATTGTGATAATGGTTACACAATTGTTTGAATATGCCAAAGCCACTGAATTATTCACTCTAAATTAGTTAATTATATGTTATGTGAATTACATAAAAATATAGTTGTTATTGAAAATGAGAAGAAGGGGATTCTGGGAAGATGGTCTACTGGTAGGAACCCTCAGCAGAGGCTCCTGATCAGAGGGAGAAAAACTGGATTGAATCAGACTCTTTGAAGCCAAAGGTCGGGAGCTGAGCCAAGAAAGAAGTTCAGCAGGCTGTAACTCCAAGGAAGAGCATTCAAGAAAACACATTATAGGTACAAAGTCTGTCTACTAGAGGACGGGAGATCCCTCCCCCAGACAGGAGGCCCTCAAAGGCTATTTGCAAGTGAACAGGGAACAAAAGACCTCCCATTTTACCTTGCTGGTAAGAGCCACTAAACACCAGGTCTCTTTCTCCAGGGAGGTCCCACTTATGAACCTAGCCACCACCCCGTCAGGCATAAAATTGAACAGACACTTTCCCCCTACAAGTCCAAACTCCCAGTCCACCCTTTCCCCCTTGCATGGAGGTCTGAGGTTCTGCCCCCTGCAGAGCACAGAGTGTTTTGTCTTTTCCTGAGAGACCCGGGCATAGTGTGGACTGCCAACCATCAGGACGAAATCTGTGACTAATGGTGAAGAAAGAGGGTGCGGGAAGAAAGGGATGCTCAGTGGGAGGAGGAGCAGTCCCCGGGTTATGACTTTGCCTGGACAGTGGTGGCATTGACCCTTGGTTCAGGCTGTGTATGGTGGGATGGGGTGCAGAACCCTGGCTCTGACAGGCAAGAGAAGGTGATCAAGGGTATTCAAATAGGGTCAGAAGAGATCAAACTCTCACTCTTCGCTGATGATATGATCCTATACCTGGAAAATCCCAGGGACTCAACCACAAAACTCTTAGAAGTGATCAAGGAGGGGGCGGAGCCAAGATGGCAGACTGCAGCCAGCTTTTTACAGAAGCTCCCATCCAGAAGGAGGCTGAAAGGACAGAAGTTTAGCTACTTAGCTGATGGTCTGGAGCAGAGCCAAGAGAGAAGAATGAGGAGCACACTTCAAC
>CAUYQV010032473.1:0-77570 GCA_963574575.1 Galagoides demidoff
GAAGGTAAATCTTCATTGACTCCAGCCATTGAGATGGACAGCAGAAGGAGAATGACATGAAATTCCTTAAATAAAAATTTATTAATTTTTCCTACTGCCATAATAAAAAAAAACAACTTTTACACCATTTGTAGAAAGTCAGCATGTATTTTTGGCTCGAAGTTTCTCTAGTGTTTTCTGTGGAAAGAATAGAAAATGTAGCAGTTTTAATTGTTTACCTTTAGCTTGAAAAATTGAGGCCCCCTCCCTGCTCACCTTATGAAATTCTCTTGCCCTTGTTCTATTTTGGGTATAAGCTGCTGCTTGCTTTGATTTCTCTTCCTTTTGTCTCACTTCAGCAAACTGATTGTATAGTCTAGGAAATGACATGGAATTAAAGACATACTGCAGGAAAAAATGCCTTGGTAAAAAATACATCAGCCCTTCAGCCCTACCTTAGTGCCCTCTGTTGCATGAGGGTTTTTCTGTCTTCAGAAACTGAGGCTCCATCTCTAGTCACACCCTTCCGGTGAGTCACAGATGAACCTGAGAAACAAGTGATTTGATAAATGAAAGGCCAAAAAAATATGTAATAATGAAGGTTAATTTGTTAAAATTACACACACCTATAGTTGGTTTCTCCTGAACTAGTTTGATTTGAGAATTCACATAGATTTTATTCCATATTTCTTTCTGCCTCTGGTAGGATCTTTCTATAAATGATTTTTTTCTCTTTACAAATGCTTCTTGTAAACTCTCTGGGAGAGTCTCTGGGGGGGTAAAAATACTTTAGTAAAGTTTCTACTTTAGCAAGCAGCTCCCCTTGGACCCTGCGATCAAATCATTTCAGCGTACTCAGGCATACCTGCAGACACCCTGGGCTTCTCCAGTGAAAGCTCTGACACAGCTGGATAATCTGAGGCATCTGTTTTTGATGCAAGAGGCAGACATTCACTCACCTAATGGCAAGAAAAGTCATATATGAGTTTTCTAGTTTTTGCTAAGTCTTTAGGGAAGGAAGGAGCTAATTTGTTAACTATACTCCCAAATGCAACCACAAGGTATTTTGCCCATTAAATAATACCTATTTGCAGGTAACATTGTAATATGACACTCCTTGTGGGTGTGGTTGTGTGGTGGTGAATGCTCTCAAATTCATGTTTCCCCTAAAAGACAAACTCACTTGGCTCTTAATAAGGGGGACATCTGACCAGCAGGGCCACAAAATAATTCCTAACAACTGCCAGATTCTGTTACCTTTTCAGTGCAATTAAAAGGGAAATCATGTCAAAAAAAATAAGCTATCCTACCTTATCACCCTTTCCCTTAAAATTCATGTTATTTCATTATCTTTGTAAAAAGAATTACCAGTTCCATATCTTGGGGAACACTTAGGTATAAATTACCTTCTAACTTGGAAAAAAAAAAAAAAGTCCTGCCACAGTGTTGGGAGGTAGGCATGAGTTCTAGAAAAGTTGTTTGAAATTGTGGAGTCTGAGGTTGCTGTGAGCTAAACCTGAAACTACTGGCCTCAAGTGATCCTCTTGCCTCAGCCTCCTCAGTACAATGCCAGGCTCATTTTTCTATTTTTTAGTAGATATCACTCTTCAAGCTGGTCTTGAACAAGAACTCAAGTGATCTTTCCACTAGCCTCCCAGAGTGCTGGGATTCCAGGCATGAGCTACCATGCCCAGCCTCTGTTTGTTCAGGATTTATCTGCAGCATTGTGTGGTGGTGACTACAGAGAAAATGCATAGTAGTTTATATAAACAGGTCACTGGTAAGGCAGTCTCAAGCTCACAGCAACCACTGACCCTTGCCTCAGTTTTTCTTCTAGTAGTAGAAATGAGATCTTCCTTTTGCTCAGGCTGGTCTCCAACTCCTGAGCTCAGCCAGTCCACTTGCTAGGATTACAGGCGTGAGCCAGCCTGACCCCGTGTCACTTTTCTTGACTGAAAAGTTTCAAAATAAATTTACTGAACAACCTGCACTCTTATTTATCTCAGGTCTGGATTTCCTTACCCAACTTGTAGGATACTTTCTTTTGTCTCATTGCAACTCAAGACTTAAAGGTATCTGTAGCATAAATATTCATATTTAGAACTATCATGGCAGTACTGTAGTGTGCTGTCAGTTTCTTGCTAACACATGCAACTTACTGCATTTGAATTTAACTGCGAAGTTTGCAAACAATTCTAATATGAGAAAAGAAAAAGGTTTTTTTCAGTTCCAGATTGGTGCTGTCAATAAATATGCATAAGGTATGAAATTTACCTGAAAACTATCTGCCTCTCGCTCTCTTTCTTCTAGTGTTAAGTTTGCAAAATCCGTTTCAGCAGTACTGATATCACTGGTGCTTACTAAAGTAAGTTCTGGTTCTTCCATTATACCACGGCCAGATTCTGTTTCCTTTTCAGTGCAATTAAAAGGGAAATCATGTCAAAAAAATAAGCCTTATACCTTTATTTTACATTTTGTATAAATGTGAAAATTATGGAAGGAAAAAACTAAACAATTCCCCTTGAGCCCTCCCCCTCCAGCATTTACTTGTAGAAATAATGGAGAGGACTTTGAGGATCTAGGATTGGGGAAAACTGTAACTGAATGTACTACAAGAACTACAAACTTAGGCAGCTAGTATGAGGTCAGTTTGAAGGGCCATGCAGAACTGGAGAGTACATCCTATCTAAAGGGAGAAGTGGGCAGCTACTGGGTTGTGACCAAATATTGACCATTGCTACCACATACATTTTTCAAAAGGAATTATTTTAAACACGGAGTAAGAATTTAAAGCCATAAAAACACAAGCAGCCAAATAAAACAGATCTGTAGTGTAGTTACAGCCCATACTTAGCAAATCTTACGTATTTATGATTTTACTTACCCAGATTGGAATAGAGTTCTGTAGTGAAAATGATCCAGAATTTCCAGAGAGCTCTGATTGTCCTAGTTGAGAAAGATTTTTCATGAATTTTGGAGTTTCAGTTTGAGCTGAATTTGAAATTCCTATCTCCACTGTTCTTACACACACTTGAGAGTCAATCTTGTCTACATGTGGATTTATGTCTAAAACTCCACAGGCTTTGTTTTTATCATCATCAATGAGTCCTTGACTTTGTAACATGGTAACAACCCCGCTTTCTGGTAGTCCTTCAAGGCCCAGTGTTTCTTTTCTGCTTTCTAGTTGCTGTTTTGTTGGGCACTCACTAGAGGTAGAACTGCATGGAGGGCTATGTTGAGTGTTTAACTGACCAAATACATTGAAGTTAGCCTCATCAGATGGACTGTGGACTGAACTTCTCACATTTTCCACAGAGAGCCGGAAATGAATGCATTTATTCTTATTTAGTAATATTTCAGTATGTTCCTCAGAGGAATAGTTCTGATTTTCTGTGCTTTGGAACAAATCTCTTGCTTCGATGCTAAAAATACTTGGTAGATCAGCATGTTCACTTCCCTCCTGTGAAGAAAATTCTGGCAGAAGCTGTTGATAAGATTGTTCGGATCCTGCATTAAAAAGTTTAAGAAATCAGTTAATCATGACTATATGTTGTAAAACTGGAATATATACATGGACTTTAATAGTTTCTAAAATAGATTACTACTTATAATTTTATGAGTGAAAGGTGACATAAACATAATACAAAGATAAGGATGGTTGCAGTGAATTTTTTTTTTTTTTGAGACCAGTCTCACTATGTTGGCCTCGGGTAGAGTGCAGTGAAGTCACAGCTCACAGCAACCTCAAACTCTTGGGCTTAAACCCATTCTCTTGTTGGACCCTCCCAAGTAGCTGGGACTACAGGTGGCCACCACAAACCCAGTTATTTTTTGTTACAGCTGTCATTTAGGTGGCCTGGGTTGGGATCAAACCTGCCAGGCTCTGTGTATGTGGCTGGTGCTGTAACCACTGTGCTATGAGCATCGAGCCAGGTCACAGTGATTTTTAAATAACTCTACAGCTAACACCATGTACGGTCTCCTTTTCTAATATTTAATAAAGATAGTATGGCTGTAAGACAACAAGGATATTTTCCCCCTAACACAACCACATATAGATTTAATAAACAGAAATGACTCAGGATAAGACATGCATGTCTATCTCATGTATTTATGTGTATATGTATATACATAATTTGTACAAAAAGTTCTAGAAAGATACTTAAACTATTAACTGCAAGGATTCAGGGAGGGAAATTGTGGAATAAGTGCCAATGCTTTTGCTTTTTATAAAGTTCAGTACTGTAAAAAAATACACATAGTATGTTATTTAAATAAATACATAATTAAAGAAAGAAAACTTGTAACTCCAGTAACAGGGGTGAGGACAAACCAAGAAATGTCAGACATAATTTCTAAGGAAACCATAAAAAAAGTACCAGGTTTTCTTTAACTTTTCCTTAGTCATACATACCCTCAATAATATTTTCTGGAGCAAAACTCTGAGCTGCAGCATGAGCCAAGTTAGTGTCAATTTGCTGATTCAGCCTTGTGTTAAAAGAAGAACGCAGGCTGGTGCTCCTCAATGTTGTGAAAGAGACTGTACTTTTGCATGATACAGTAGCCTGGTGGCTTTGCAGTGACTCCGAGCTCTGACAGAGAACAACAGGGAAAGGCTGAAACATTAATTACATATTCCCAATTGAATCAATAATCACAATATTCCTTTGAAATTTTCCTCCCCTAAGGTATCACTTTACTATCACAGTAATAGTTCACTTATTCAAATCCAGTACTTCCTTTACAGTCAATATGTAAGAGACTTTTTTAAAAGGTTAGAAAACAAACATTGGTCCAGACACAGTGGCACACACCTATAATCCTAGCACTTTGGGAGGTGGAGGCTGGAGACAACCCTTAGCAACATAGTGAGATACCTGTCTACCTGTCTCCAAAAAAAATTTTTAAATTACAAGGCTGTGGTGGTACGTGCCTATAGTCCCCACTATCTGGGAGGCCTGAGATCAGGAGTTTGAGGCTTCTGTGAGCTATGACAATGGCACTGCACCCTAACCTGGGCAACAAACCTAGATCCTGACTCAAAAAAAAAAAAAAAAAAAGCCAGGCACAGTGGCTCACGCCTATAATCTTAGCACTCTTGGAGTCTGAGGTGGGTGGATTGCTTAAGCTCAGGAGTTAAAGACCAGCCTGACCAAGAGCAAGACCCCATCTCTAAAAACAAAAAAATAGGCATTATGGCAGGGGAGGCTAAGGCAAGAGGATTGCTTGAGCCCAAGAGTTTGAAGTTGCTGTGAGCTATGATGCCATGGCATTCTAGACAGGGCAGAGTAAGACTGCCTCAAAAAAAAAAAAAAAAATTGTAAATTAACCAGGTAGAGCATTGAACATGATAAGGTAATTTTTTTAGCTGAAGGTCTGCCCTTCAGCTCCTTTACTGAATAGGAAGAGAATAATTTTTGCAGAATCATATTTACCAAATTAAATTATGTTACACAGTTAAAAGTTCTCAAGTCTCTATGGCAGCGGTTCTCAACCTGTGGGTTGAGATCCATGGGAACTGTATTAAAAGGCCGCACGCAGCATTAGGAAGGTTGAGAACCACTGCTTTATAGAATCATAACTACTAGCTGGAGATTACGATTGACAGGACAAAGAAAATAAAAATGCAGCTGTTTTCAATTTTGGTTCCACCTTAGAATCATTTGGGGGAGCTTTAAAAGAATTTCACAGTATCTGAGCACTGCCATAGATTCTTAATTGGGCTGGAGTATAGTCTGGCCATTTTTTTTTTTTTTTTGGTAGTTTTTGGCCAAGACTGAGTTCGAACCTGCCACCTCTGGTATATGGGGCTCCAGCATATACCTTGAGCCACAGGCACCACCCAGTCTGACCAATTCTTTAAAAGCTTTCCACATGATTTTAATAAGGTTAAGAACCATTGTTTTAACTGAAGATTTGAAATTGTGGATATTCACTGCAATGAATCTAAGTTAGTATACCTGGTAAAAGTCTCTGTTGTCTTGAGAAATCACGGAGGAAGATGATGATAAGTCAAAATCTGGATGTGGCTCTAAGGGTTTAAATAGCTGACGATGCAAATTTGGAAAAATGTGTTCCAATTCTGGAAAGTCAAGGTCAACTATTGGAATTTTGAGAGAAAAAAAAAAGATACATTTTAAAAATTTAACACCTAGAAAAGGAGTATTAAAAACATATGTAAAAGCTTATCTTAATGCCAATGCAACAAAACTGCTACCATTTCCCCCCCTTGACTGGCTGATACTTTCAAATTAAAGATAGTATATATACTTAAGTAACATGCATACTTTCAAATTAAAGTATCAGCCAGTCGGGGGGGGGGGGGAATGGTAGCAGTTATCATTAATAATCTATCATGATTATTTTCAAAAGCCAAAAAAGTTATGGATCTTCTTAGTGACCAAAACTTAAAACAAATACAAATTTCCATTTTTGCCAGCTCCAAAGCTTTATGGGGCTTACAGGCCATATGATCATTGCTTTGTTGAAAAGATTAAAGGAGAAAAAAGAAAAGCCCACTGTATCCAGTGTTACTGTGAGCTAGACAGCTGGGGCCCGTGACGGGCCAGCTCTCCGGCCCCAGCCTATCTAACTGTCCAGATGAGGACTGCTGTGCTACCTTGCTCAGAATCAGCTCCCCTTAGGTGCATTGTTTTAACAGGAGAGAGAGTGAGAGAGACACAGTCTTTGAAGGAGAGAAACAGTCTTAGTAGGAGAGCGAATCTTAGCAGTCTTTGTAGAGGTGCCGAGCAGGCACCCTCTGAGCAGGAGGAGCAAAAGAGAGTGAGCAAGTCCGTGAGAGAATGAACGAATCCAGACTAACCTCTCCTGTGTCTATTCACACCACAGGTGAGATTGCCAAGCACTGTCGCTGAATCCCTTCCCCATGCCCTTATCACCAAGGTGTTAGCAAGATGTATCACAGGTGTTTCTTATAGAGCATTCAAAGCTTAATTCTCGCTTCTCCTTCCCTTGAATCATCTGGCCTCCTACACTAGACATTGACTTTATGTATACCATCTCACTTAATCTCCAACATCCCTCCTTTATGGAAGATGAAAGAGTAACTTGCCTATGATTTTACAGCTAAATGGTCAAACTATGACTTGAATCCAGGTCTGATTTCTGAGCTCTTACTTTCAATACTGGCAAGGCTGTGTCAGCTGTAATAGCGAATTTTGCAATGGTAAAGAATGATCTGGAAGATAATCTCCACATGTTCTTGAGTCTACTTGGTTCCAGATGCCCTTTCTCACTAAATGCCCTCAGTATTTTGTATGGTATAACTGTGCTGCAGCAGGCCAGGAAAGCATGAAGCTCAAAGAATCACTACTTAAAACCAAAAAGAATGAAAGGTAAAAGGTTGAACACTATTTATATAAAAGCATTCCTTTAAAATAAGTTTACCAGGTGGCACCTCTGGCTCGGTGGGTAGGGCGCTGGCCCCATATCCCTGAGGGTGGCAGGTTCAAACCTGGCCCTGGCCAAACTACAACAAAAAAATAGTCGGGCATTGTGGTGAGTGCCTGTAGTCCCAGCTACTTGGGAGGCTGAGGCAACAGAATCGCCTAAGCCCAGAAGTTGGAGGTTGCTGTGAGCTGTGTGACGCCATAGCACTCTACAAGGGCAATAAAGTGAGACTGTCTCAAAATAAAATAAATACAATGAAATAAGTTTACCCTGCAGGTCTGTTTTTGCCGGTATCAAATCTGCTTCATTTATGTACTTGTCAGTGATCTGCTGAGAGTGTATGTGACCAGCTGTAAACTCTTCCACTGCAGGCAAAAGAGATTTATGATTATCTGAAGAGTTCTGCCATTGATAACTAACTTGTATTGAAGGAACTAAAGAATTTAAAATACTTGTTTCCTCCTCTTTTTTGGTGGTAGATTCTTGTTCCCTGTCATCCATGTGCTCTGCAAATGAACCTGAAAATTGAGTTTAATGAAAATATTTAATTGACATCAACACTATATTCCTTTTAATAGCTAGGTACTTCCTTGGAGACATAACTTGGTAGAGAGGCACAGCAATATGTTGCTAAGACAGAAAAGAAAAACACAACTAAGAAATTTGCTTAGATAATTTCCACTGCATGGGAAAAGGTGACATTAGCAAATTCTTTTCCAAAGTATTGTTGGAGATAGAGCATCCTTGTTACTTCCAGTCATGTTTAGAAAACTATACTGTCCGATATTCTACCGAGTATGAATATTTTACTTTTGAGATTTAGAGAAACACTCTCTCCCTCACAACGTATTGAGAAATAGCAATGCGTCTACTCTCTACTGTGTCACAACAAAAATTGGTGCTGGTCTTTCAATTTACAAACATTTTACATCATTACCTGCATCTGTAAGACTCAAATCTAAGTTGTCATTACTTAAAAAGCTCCCAGTAGAAACAGTTACTGAAGATGATGGTTCATGAGAAATCTCTTGTGTTTTAGCCTAGAAATTAAGGAGAATATTAGACCATGTTATAGGAAGTAATACCTAGAAAACCCCCATACTTTCAACCAAAGTAGCTGCCAATTCTGAGCTCAGGTCAAGTGTAGAAACCTTCATAGTTAAAAGATCAGTAGTAGAAACCTTTTCATCATTGCTCAGATATGACTAGCATTTCCTACACACACACACACACACACACAAATACACACGCCCAGTCTCATTCATTAATCAGCACAACACTCAGTTATCCACTGTCATTTTTACGAACACACACACCCTGACCACCCCCGAGACAAAAGCCCTTATTGCTTTATGTTTATAGTTTTGCTTCTCAGAACTGTGGAGATCATGCATCAGGTAGACTGGAATGTCTTCTGATGTTCAGATTTGGCTATTTTCATCATTGATCCACTTCAGTAAGAGCAGATCTCAGAGAACACGCCTTTAATATTTTATAACTGCTATAAACAAAAAGAATATGAAGCGAAATAGCTCTAAACATTTAGTAAACATTATTACTGACCTCGTTATCTGGCTTTACGGTTGGACCCGGATACGTGTACCCTTCTTTCTCAACGGCATGACTTAATACTGCATGATTCTCAACAGACTTCTTGACCTTGACTGAAAAACAGATTTTTGAATTCAAAGTGGAGAAAAAAAGGTTTGGATCAGACAAATCGAATTCTTAGCACCAGAAGGCACCATCCCTTGCTTTCTTACAATTTGTTTTCCTCTTTTGCTTCTTAGAGTTGTTTTATTTTAGATCAAAGAAAAACTTCCCTTTGTTATTTCTAAAAAACATTTACTAGCCAGCACAATATACTATATATATATATATATATATTTTTTTTTTTTTTTTACCCCCCTGCAGTTTTATTTGGCCAGGGCTGGGCTTGAACCTGCCACCCCCAGTGTATGGGGCCGATGCCCTACTCCTTAAGCCCAGCACAATATACTTTTTAATGAAAATTTGTGGCTCTTATTATTTTAAAAATAAAATGCCTTAAAAATATTTGAATATTAGGTCTAAAAGCTAGACTAGAGCCAATGTGATGGGAAATACTCTTGTCATTATTTTAAGTGGAGAAGCAAGACTGTTCAATCATAAATACAGTATCATCCCAAAGATGAGAAAAATAGATATAAAGGAGACAATAAAGAAGACACCAAAGTGTAATCAGTGGTGGTTTATGAACAGCAGCACAAGGAGTAATTTTACTTCTTAAATATGCAACACGTCACGAATTTTGTGTCATCCTTGTGCAGGGGCCATGCTCATCTCCAGTCTCAGCACATGTGCTGCTGAAGCGACCACACAAGGAGTAATTTTTCCTTAGTCTACGTCAGTGCTTTCTAAGTTCACAATGAACACAGATTGCTTTTATTATGAATTATTATTCCAAATTATATTTGATACATTACATAAAATTAAATATTATACTTCTGACTCATATTAATAACTCAGGCATTTTTTGAGAAAGTTTTACTTTGTCACCCTTTGGTACAGTGCCAAGGCATCACAGCTTACAGCAATCTCAAATTCTTGGCCTCAAGTGATCCTTTTGCCTCAATTTTTTATTTTCAGTAGAAATAGGGTCTCACTCTTGCTCAGGCTGGTCCGTTTTTTTGTTTGTTTTTTTTTTCAGTTTTTGGCTGGGGCTGGGTTTGAACCTGTCACCTCCAGCATATGGGGTCAGCGCCCTACTCCTTTGAGCCACAGGCGCTGCCGGTCAGGCTGATCTTGCACTCGTTAGTTCTAGTGATCCACCTGCCTTGACCTCCCAGAGTGCTAAGATTATAGGTGTGAGCCACTGCACCTGGCCAACTCATGCATTCTGAGGTTTTTTCTTTTCTTCTTATTTCAAATAGCCAACATTTGTGAGAAAGCTGGCCAAGGCATATGGTAGTCTGTGGCTCTGAACCAAATAAAATTAAAATTGCTCGACTAAATATAAACAATATTCTGCTTCATTATAACCATATTGTTAAAAGATATCAGGCACATTATAAGTGGGTTTCTTAAATGTTTGTGAAAGAAATATTTTTAAAATGGCAACCCAGTACACAAATATAAACACAACTACATATCTATCTATATATCTGTTAGATATTTATCCATAAAACAGTATCTATAAAATGGTTCACAATATAAAAACAAAGCTAACAGCAAATCATTTTTATTAAAAAAATTTAAAAATATTTTATATATATCATGGAATACCATTATCTTTAAACTTTTTTTACTTTATTCTAGTTTATTTAAAAGTATATCTTTGTGAAATAACAAATTTAACTCTTAAACTTACTTGGTTGCTAGAAAGTAAGTTTTAAATTTACTAAATTTAAAATAAATTTATCCAAATTTAGAATATTTTTAAGTTTACTAAATTTAAAATAAATTTAAATTATTTTAACTAATAAAATAGTTTTAAATAACTAACTAAAATTTAAATAAAGAAAATAAGAAAAGCTCAGAACCCATAGCTAAGTGGTTAGGGCACCAGCTACATGCACTGGGACTGACCTGGCCTGGGCCTGCGACAATAACAACAAAAATAGGCATTGTGGGCATCTGTAGTCCCAACTACTTGGGAGGCTGAGGCAAGAGACTCGCTTAAGCCCAAGAGTTTGAGGTTGCTGTGAGCTGTGACGCTATAGCACTCTACCTAGGGTAACAAAGACTCTGTCTCAAAAAAAAAAAAAAAAAAAAGACATGGCAAAAATTTATAGTGAGTTGTTATTTTCTTCTTTTTTGTATTTTAGGCTAGTTAAATGAAGCAGTCTTTTTTTTTTTTTTTTAGCAGCTCATTTAGAAAATGAGAAGTTAATTTGAGCCTTGTCAGTTTAATTAATCATAATTATTTGCTGTTATTTATAATGTACCTAGAAGACTCCCCCAGAGGAGATAGGAGCAAACAAGGTAGCATTTGGGTAGTGGGAAGAAGTGAAAAAAATCAAAGAAAAAGGATCAAGACCTGAATCTGGGGATGATTATGAGAAACAGAAAAGTAGGCCCTGATATCCAGAAGGTGACCTGGCACTTGATATTCTCCTGTTAAATATCAACAATTTCACAGAATGCCAATATCCTGCACTGAAACAGGTCAGAATGCTCAAGCTTTGTTCAACTACCAGGAGTTTTTGGCTAGAAGACATCAACAGATAGAATCAAATGGAAATGTAAAATCTATCGGTTAAATCTAAACAAATAAGGAAATAATTTCAAAAATTACAATTGACTAGGAATTATATCCTTTACAGTTATTTCAATCTATTATTTTATATTTTATTCTATTTTTAAATTTTTTGAGACTTGAGTCTCACGCTGTTGCCCCAGGCTAGACTGCTGTGGCATTATAAGCTCAAAGCAACCTCAAACTCATGGGCTCAGGTGATTCTCTTGCCATAGCCTCTCAAGTGGCTGCGATTACAGGCATCTGCCACAGTGCGCAGCTATTTTTTTTCTATTTTTAATAGAAATGGGGTCAGTCTAACTCTTGCTCAGGCTGATCTCAAACTCTTGAGTTCAAGCAATCCATCTGCCTCAGCCTCCTAGAGTGCTAGGATTATAGGTGTGAACCCAGCTTCAATCTACAATTTTAAAAGGAGAGATTAGACAGTTTTGTTTTTTGGAGACACTCACTCTGTTGCAGGGTCTCACCCTGTTACCCAGGCTAGAGTGCAGTGCCATCAAAGCAGCTCACTACAACCCCAAACTCTTGGGCTCAAGAGATCCTCTTGTATAAGGCTCCAGAGGATCTGGGGAATACAGGAACACATGTCACCATACCTGGCTAATTTTTTTTTTTTTTTGTAAGATATGGGGTCTTGCTATGTTGCTGAGGCTGGTCTTGAACTCCTGGCCTTAAGCAATCCTCCTGGTTCAGTCTCCCAGACAAGTCAATTTTTAAAATAAAAACCCTCAAGAGAATAGGTCTCTCTCATCTTTCATTCTATCAAATTACAGATACAACTAGTATATCAACTATCTACGTGTATGCAATAGCTAAAATGAAATCTGGTTAGAAAAAGTAACATCTTAAAAGAAGCCTTACAACTAATAAAATAGTATTAGAACTATGCTTTGTAGGGTCCCTATGCAATATTACACACAAAAAAGTAGAACCTCTGTCCACCCAAGTGACTATAACGAACTGGTCAGCATAAGGAACTAAGCCTACGGTACTGAAAGGTACATGTGGTGCATGTCTGGTCTATGAAAATTAGGTCAACTTAAGGAGGTGGCAAACAATGCACGTTCTACTATATATGCATAAATTCTAATCTAAAGCCAAAAAATAGCAAAAATATTGGCTATCTTTGGTGGGAGGATTAAGTGATTTTTAAAGACTCTTCTTTATAATTCTCTTTACCTTCCAAATATTTAAAAAAGAAACATGAAGCAGGTAATTTAGAATGCCCATACAGAATTAAGAGGCTGGGCATGGATGGGAAGAGTGGAGGGGTTTGGTAAGTTGCCACCTAATGAGCACAGTGTAGGAGGCTATGACACAATTCCCTGGTGAGGGACTCAAGTGCAACATGCACTTTACCTCACAAACACAAACAACGTAACCTAATCATATGTACGCTCATATTAATCAAAAATACCTATTATATATAAACGTGCCCTATAAACAAAAACACATCAATAAAAATAAAGGTATGGCTAACGAGAAGAAAAAAAGAAGCTAGGCGTGGTAGCTTATGCCTATAATCCTAATGCTTTAAGAGGCTAAAGCTGGAATCTAACTTGAGACCAGGAGTTCCAGACGAGCCTGAGCAACATACCAAGACTTTGTCTTATTTTTTATTTTTTCGACAGAGTCTCAAGCTGTCACCCTGGATAGAGTGCCATGGTGGTGTCATAGCTCATAGCAGCCTCCAACTCTTAGGTTCAAGAAATTCTCATGCCTCAGTTTTTCTATTTTTAGTAAAAATGGGGTATCACTTTTGCTTAGACTGGTCTCAAATTGGTGAAACTCAAGCAATCCACCCACCTCTGGCTCCCAGAGTACCAGGACTGCAGGCGTGAGCCACTGCACTAAGTCTAAGAACTAGTCTTTAAAAGAAAGAAAAAGAAAAAAGAATTTAAAGATAATATTTAGCAGCATTTAATTAAATGTGGATTATTACAAAGAGGCTTAAAAAAATTTGTAGAGGCTGCCAACTATATAAAACTCATGTGCTCATACACTTCCTACTAGTGTTTATTTAATGAACAATTTAAAAGCAAATTATTTATTTTCTAAATAAACTTCACTTCCACCATTCAATTATTTGTGTCTAAAAAAAAAAAACTATAATATATGAACATGAAATACAGAAAATTAAAAGTAGTCTTCAACAAACATAGATCTATACCAATACTTCTGTGATTACCATTCCAGATACCAGATACTTTTCTCTGCACGAACACAAAATTTACCCCCTTATTTCTTTTAACAATTGCATAGAGAAAAATATAGTATGGGTCTGCTATAATAATTATGTTACTAACAGTCATTGAGATTATTTACCATTTTTTACTATTAAAAACAACATTATAATAAGTTATCTTTTGTCTACATATTCTTTTCTTTTCTTTTTTTTTTTTGAGACAGAGCCTCAAGCTATCCCCCTGGGTAGAGTGGCGTGGCATCACAGCTCACAGCAACCTCCAACTCCTGGGGTCAAGCGAGTCTCCCGCCTCAGCCTCCCAAGTAGCTATTTTTTGGTTGTAGCCGTCATTTTTGTTTTGGCGGGTCTGGGATGGATTCGAACCCGCCACCTTAGGTGTTCTGTGGCTAGCACCTTAGCCACTTGAGCCACAGGCGCCAAGCCTGTCTACATATTCTTGTGTACAAGAATTCCACTTTCAATTCATCTCTTACCTGGTTCATTATAGTCATCACCACATACATTCTCTTGGGCATGTGTTTGAAGGCAACCAAATGCATTATAGCCTAGTGGGCTCCCAAGAAAAGCTTGTTCTCGGCTTATTGAGACTCTTGTGGGGTCTCTGTCTTGATAAAAATCTAGTTTACCTGGGAAAAAGAAAAAGACTTGCTAAATTTCCACTTAGGTTTCTAGAGCTAGCTAGAACTAAAATGGTAATTTAGGTTGTAGGTAGAAATTAAAAATCTTAATTCAATTTTATTCAGGTTTTAATGATACCCTTATTTCCCTATACCAGATAACGCTTCAGTATTGACTACTAATAAGAAAAATGCCTGGAGAATTTATAACCATTATTAGTATTACAGGGTATAACATGCATTCACAATATACATAAAAGAAGTTTGAAAATAGCTACAACTAGCATGACGCCCGTAGCTCAGTGGGTAGGGTGCCAGCCACATATACTCAGGCTGGTGGGTTCAAACCCAGCCCGGGCCTGCTAAACAACAATGACAACTGCAATAAAAAATAGCCCGGCATTGTGGCAGGTGCATGGAGTCCCAGATACTTGGGAAGCTGAGGCAAAAGAATTGCTTAAGCCCAGGAGATTGAGGTTGCTATGAGCTGTGATGCCATAGCACTCTACCAAGGGCAACAGAATGAGACTCTGTCTCAAAAAAAAAAAGCTAGAACTAATATGTAAAAAATCAAGATGGGGCTTAGAAGAGAGGGAACAGTAATTAGGAGGATGTAAGTGAAGGGTTTATGGGGTTCTCTAATGTTCCAGTTCTTGACTTGGGAGGTGGTAGTGGCAGTGATAAACCACGGAAACAAACACAATTTGTGTGCCTCTCTCAATGTTATACTTTGATATAAAAATAAAAACAAATAATCAAAGAAGTGTGAGACACTAAGAAGCAGCAAGCTAACTTACTGTGTAGAATCCCAGAAACATGTGGGAATTAAAAGCACCAGGAATTATGAAAGGAAGATATGTGCCAATGAACTAAAAACAGGGAGATTTTTAAAACTATGTACTTGGAACAGCTGGATCCCTCTAGTCTCCTGAGATCCTTGTCCTACTTTATACCCAGAAGAGCAAAAGGTTTACTCTCTGGAGAAATTGAATTCATGGGGATTAGGCACAGGAAGAGGGCAAGAGTGGAAGAGGGTGATAGCGTGCCATAAGAAAATCATGGGGTATCAAAAGAAAGTCTGCATCCCCAACGTAGATCCCTACTGCCAACAGCCAGGCTTATATCAAGTTTAAGTGGGTCTTTCTTTGAATAAACTGAACTATAAACTGCCTCAAGATGAACCTCAAAAAGAACTACAGATGCTTAGGTAAAGGTCCTCAACGGAAGGCCACACCTTCTCCAATGAACTCCAATGGTACATATGGCTCCCACCCACAGAACCTACAACTGATTTTATATGTCCCATTCAAATACGCAAGATACTAGAGGAAAGCTTTTACAATATGAGACACAAAGAATAAAAAACAAACAGAAAAAATATAACTCCAAACAAAAAATCTATAAATAAAGTAGATAACATTCTATATCCATGAAATAACAGTGGGATGCTATGAAAAAGGAAAAAAATAGAGAAAAAGAGTAACCTTTTAGAAACTACAATTTGATAATCCAAATAAAAGTTTAAAAGAAAAACTGGAAGATAAAGTTAAGAAAATTTTCCCAGAAAGCGAAATCAAAAGAAATGAACTATAGGGAAAAATGAGAAGAAACACCCTGGATGATCAACACAGATCAGTGTTTCTCAGCCTTTTTTTTTTCCTTTTTAAAGACAGTCTCACTCTTGCTTAGGCTGGTCTCAATCTCCTGAGCTCAAGCAATCTACCCGTCTTGCCCTTTCAGAGTGCTAGGATTATAGGTGTGAGCCACAGGACCTGGCTGTCTCAACCTTATTTTTATCATTTTTATTATTTTTCATCATTAGGGGACTTTTCCTTTTCTTCTTTTTTTATTTTTTTGAGACAGAGTCCCTAGGTAGAGTGCCATGGCATCACGGCTCACTAGCAACCTCAAACTCTTGGGCTTACGCGATTCTCTTGCCTCAGCCTCCCAAGTAGCTGGGCCTACAGGCACGAGCCACAATGCCTGGCTATTTTTTTGTTATAGTTATCACTGTTTAGCAGGCCCGGGCCGGGTTAGAACCCACCAGATCCAGTGTATGTGTCCAGCACCCTAACCACTGAATTACGAGCACCAAGCCAACTTATCCTTTTCAAATTTCCCTTTCTCCCATGAAATTTTAATTACTACAAATGTGTTGTATGTTTAAGAATACTTGTGGCTTTGTATGTAAAAAAAGTAAGGCTTTTTTCACTTTGCCAAGAACCAACTTTTGCCCTCCTAGGGAAAAATGTTAAGAAAGCAGAGTATGGGCCATGCAACTTCAAACTAAAACGTGATCCACCAAAAAAAAAAGTATGAACTACATGGAAAATTATATTGAGGTATGTGTTTATATTTTAAGACAGAGTTTCACTCTGTTGTTCAGGCTAGAGTGCTATGGCTTCAGTTCTCTTTGAGCCTCACAGTAACCTCAAATGATCCTCTTCCCCAGCTAATTTTTTTTATTTTTAGTAGAGACAGAGTCTAGCTCTTGCTCAGGCTGGTCTTAAACCCCTGGGATCAAGCAATCCTCCTCCCTCAGCTTCCCAGAGTGCTAGGACTGTAGGCGTGAGCCGCCACACCTGGCTTTTAAACTATTTGCATGTAATATTTTGATGAAAAATATTACCCAGTGAAGTATGATAAAGCCTATGACGAGTGCTACCAAGACTACATGAGAGGGACATCTGAATAAATGGGGGCCAAGTCCTCAAGGGAGAAGGAGCAAGATCACAAAGGCTCTGTAGGTGATGCTAGAGAAGTCTACTTATTATTCCTACAATCAGAAGAAAGCATTGAAGAGCTTTTGTTGTTGTTTGTTTGTTTGTTTTTTGCAGTTTTTGGCCGGGGCCAGGTTTGAACCTGCCACCTCTGGTATATGGGGCCGGTGCCCTACTCTTGAGCCACAGGTGCCACCCGCATTGAAGAGTTTTTAACCGGGGAGAACTGGAGGGAGATTACTCTGAATACACCATGGGAAAATGGACTGCAGTTAAAGCAAGACTGGAAATAGGGAGACACTGGGAGCTGTAGTAGCCATACAAAAAAATAATACCCTGAATTAAATGAGTGGTAGTAGGAATGGAAAGAAGTGGACAGGTTCACAAACTCACAAGGAGAACTAAGAAGATGTGGTGATTTACTGGGTATTAGGGAGGGATAATGAGGAAAGGGTCAAGACTTCACATCTGGATGCCTCTCAGTAAAGAAAGATGGATGATGGCTAAGAAGGTGGGTAAGAGAATATATAATTCTCCTTTTAGACAAGATAGTACTTTTATAATCTCAATCAATGACAATATCTCAATGCTCATTTTAAATTAGGGAAAACACTAATCAATTCCTGAAGTGTTGTGTTTTGTCAAATAGTGCAAAATGGGGGAAAAGCTTCCAAATAAAATTATTATTCTATCAGTCCCACAAACTTAGTAAGAAGGCAGAAAGGGGACGATTCTTTATTATACTCTACCTTCCTTAATTCTTTTGTCAGAAATACCGGCATAGGCTTGGCACCTGTAGCTCATTGGCTAGGGAGCCAGCCACATACACCGGAGCTAGGAGGTTTGAATCCAATCCAGGCCTGCCAAAGGACAAGGACAACAACAACCAAAAAATAGCTGGGCATTATGGTGGGAATAAGGAATAAGTAGCTGTAGTCCTAGCTACTTGGGAGGCAGAGGTAAGAAAATCACTTAAGGCCAAGAGTTTGAGGTTGCAGTGAGCTGTGATGCCACAGCACTCTACCCAGCTTGAGACTCTGTCTCAAAAAAAAAAAAAAAAAAAAAGAAAAAGAAAGAAATACAGGCATAAAATAAAATTTTATGGCTGAAAACCAAAATTACTAATATTAACATATAACTTTCATGTACCTTTTTATTAGCAAAGCCAGATTTTCCCCTTAAAGAAGGATTTGCTTTGATAAATTTGATCAAGAAATAATTTGGTGAGGTTGAAATCTAAATTAATAATGAAATTCCAACAGGACAATTTGCTAAGGACTATAAGGAGGAATTTTCTTTTTTAATATAACTGGATATATAGAGAAGTACAGTGAAGAAATATACCTGTTCTAATTGTTCTTAAAGCCAGGATTTAAGCATAAGAATTCCATAAAGATACAAAAAAAAGAGCAGTAAAGATACTAAAGTTGAAAAGTAGCAAAGGAAAAGAGAGGAGGGGAAAAAAAAATCAAACAAGTTAACTCCCAAGCAAATAGGTTTAGAAGGCCCACATGAAAGGAAGTGGAGGAGCAACAGTGTCAGGAAGATGGGCAGCAAAAGAATTTGTGTCTGTAAAGACAAAGGAACTACAAAGATACCTAATGCTACCTTTCCTTAAGTTTAAATTTTAAATACTGTTGATTAAACTATTTTTCCCTTTCACAAGTAGTCACAGCCTGTTTCTTTAACAACAAAAAATTAGCACAATGAAAAAAATGTATAAAACTTGCAAACTACTAGAAACAATTTCTTTTATTCAACTATTTATTTACCTAGAATAGAGGTTCTGCCACTTGCTGGTGATACTACTTCTTGTATAGCACTAAGTTCGTGTTGGTTTAAGTCCAAACCACATTTAACTTTTGCTACAGGTGGCTTCGAGGATCGAGTACTCAGTTCTTTATCCAAATGCTCGCCTATTGAGTCAATGACAAAGTTAGGCATAATAAAAAATCTATTAACATACTATAAACTTTTATCAGCCAGTGAGCTGCAGGAGATAAAAACAAAGAATAATCGGCAGAATAGTTACAATGAACACATTTATCTTACCACTTGGCTTGGCACTGGTATCTTCGGAAACCAGCTGATTACCATCAGAGTTGCTCCTATCTATGTGACTGATGTTTTCCTGATCATCTCTAGATAGGTCTTGGACAGGAGGAAGCCATTCTCTGAGCTGTCCCATCATCTGGGTTTTTAAATCACTTTCAGCTGTGGGCTTCACTGTCTGAAAAAGTATAGAGAGATGAGGGTGGGATGACTAAAAGTTGAGGAGAGATCATGTAAAGAATTCATCAAATTCTTATCTCCCTTCTTAAGTTAGCACCTCAACCAAATAACAAGTTTCATCAATCATACTTTACAATTTTATACACAGGTAAGAAATAAGATACGCTTGCAATATGGAAAGGACGCTATGGCCACAGAAAAGTACAACCATACACAGCACTGGCGCTAAAAATTCAACTTCCACTACGCCTTTCCGTAAGAGATCATACTTGAGCACCCCTCGTTGCTTTTCTTTTGCCATTACTTTTCCTTCAAATAACCAGTAAATTCCTAGAACTAAACTCTTCCTAAACTCAACTCAGCTTCTAAACATCAAAGGATTTGTAGAATTCTGTTTAGGCTAAATGATAAATTTAGGAAGTGACCTTTTAAAATAAAATGGATATATTAAAATGTAGAAGACCCTCTTGTCTCTCATGTAGAGAACTATGAATGTATGAGTGACCATGCCAAGTCTTCCTAATAATTCAGAAACAAGCAGGTCCAGCTCTCCATCGGGCTAAAATTATGCCAATTTTGCAACAGATAATAATGTCACTTAAAAAAAAAAAGTGGGCGCTGATTTTGATTCATATATAAATGTCAATAAAGTGCCATCCATAGAAATCAAGGTCTGCTACTGCTATTGGAGAAGAAAAACTATGAGGCTGGGTGTGGTGGTTCATTGCTGTAATCCTAGCACTCTGGGAGGCCAAGGTGGGTGGATCCTTGAGCTCAAAAGCTCAAGACCAGCCAGAACAAGAGCAAGACTCATCTCTACTAAAAATAGAAAAACTAGCTTGGCATGGTGGTGTATGCCTATAGTCCCAAATCCTAGCTCCTCAGGAGCCTGAGATAGAAGGAATGCATGAGTCCAGAAGTTTGTTTGTTATGAGCTATGATGCCATGGCACTCTAGCCTGGGGCAACAGAATGAGAATCTGTCTAAAAAAAAAAAAAGAAGACAAACTATGCTTATCAGCAATTTTTATAATTTTAATCTTAGCTTAAAACCCATTATAATGAAACTCCAAGTGAGAATATACGTTCTTTTGTGGTATTTGCATTTGAAATTAGTTTGGCTTCAAATAACTAGTAACATCATAAACACCATGGGAGGTAGATCACTTTTTAATTTCCACACTGTCTACGGTAGAAAAATTAAAGCACACCTAAAGTTAAATTACTTAATCTCAATAAACATGTGTTAGCCTAGGGACAAAACTAGCTGAGTTTAAACCTCCATCATTCTATTTTTATATATATATACAAGTTTAAAACATACCTGACTGTCTTTAAAGAGATCTTGCAAAGTCTCTTGATGCTTCTGTATCTGCTGCTGCAATGCTGTTTGTCTCTGAACAAGCAATTCTTCTTGGGTTCTCTGGCTACAATGCAGAACCACTTTTTGTAGATCCAGCTGCTTCTGAAGTTTCACATTATCTTGCTGAGCTAAATTAGGCTGTGAAAAACTCAAAAGCCTATCTTGAAATCTCGGGAGGATAGGATCACCTACGAGAGCTGCATGTTCATTCTGGGATGAATACAGGTCACAAATGCTTTTAGATTTAGTTTCAGCAAATGGTAGTGGAATAAATGAATGCTCTGTGTCCTTGGGTAGGAACAAAGAAGGGACAGCACGCTCAGCAGATTCACTTGTGTTCAACTTCCTTTGTTCATTTAAAAGCAGTTCTTCCTGGGGTTTGTTGTAAGAATATACCACTTCCCTTTGTAAGTCCAATTGCCCTGTCAAATTATCTTGCTGAGGCAGGAAAGGCTGTGAGAAACCCAAAAGCCCATCCTGTGATCTTGCGATTTCGGGATGACTTGAGGAAGTAGTGTTGTCATTTTTGGTTGGGAAAGACTTTTGGGTTCTTTCAGAGTCAGCAATAGGCACTGCTACCTGAGGTAAGAATGAAGAGGGGCTTATCTGCTCAGATGATACCCTTCCCAAAAGCAATTCTTCTTGGACTTCTTGTCTAGACTGAATTGCTTTCCTTTGTGTAGCTAACTGTTGTTGAAGTGTTTGCAATTCACCATGGCAAGGTTGTTGGATAAGATGCTCAGAAAAGACCTTTTCCTCAAATTTACATGGTTTTGGCAAAAAAGATTCTTTTTGGGTTTTCTCAAGAGGAGGAGGGGACTCTGTCTGTGCATGTAAGTGTTCTCCAGGGTCAATCAAATTTTCTTGAAGTAAAATAGGATGTGATAAACCCAACAGCCTATCAGGCAATCTTGCTATTTCAGAATGACCCGAGGAGACAGTATCATCACTGTTAGTTGAACAAGGTTCCTGCAAGTTTTCAGATTCAGTGCAAGGTAAGGAAGAGACTGAATGCTGTACTCCCAGGGGTAAGGAAAAGGTGCTAACCTGCTCAGAAGGCACCGTTCCATGCCACTCACTCTGTTTCTGTAAAAACAATTCTTCCTGAGCTTCTCGTCTAGACTGAACGATGGCTTCCCTCTGTGTAGCTAACTGTTCTTGAAGTGCCTTCAAGTTATCTTGTTGAGGCTGGATAAGTTGTGATAGTCTCACAAGCTTACCCTGCAACTGTGGGATCTGAAAATGTCTTGAAGAAATTCTATCATTCTCTGTTGTTGAAAGGGTTTCCAGGGTTGTACCAGACTCAGCTGAAGGTAACGAAGTAAATGAAAGCTGCACTAACTGAGGCATGAATGAAGATGAGACTGTTTGTTCACATGTATTTTCTAGAGTTTTCTGAAAGGCTTCTTTCTCAGTGTTTAGACATTCTTGGTGTTCCTTCAAATTACCTTGTACAGGCAGGATATGTTGTGAAAATCTCAAAGGTCTTTCCTGAAATCTTGGGCTCTTAGAATGGCTTACTGTTCCAGTACTATCCTTCTTGATTGATGTATATTCCTGGAAGCTCTCAGATTCAGCTACATGGGATAGGGAGGAAGAAGTTCCAGTCCGTTCAGAAGAAATTCTTTTTTCCAACTCACTCTGTTTGTGTACAGATTCCCGAGTTTCTTCTTTAACACCAAGAATCACCCTCTCTGTATGTAACTGTTCTGGGAATGCTGCCAAATTTTCTTGCTTCGGCAGGGTATGATGTAGGAAAGTAAAAGATTTATCCTGAAATGTTTGGGTTATCAAATGACTAGAAGGAATTATATTCTCCTCCGAAAAGTAATGTTTCTGAATTTTCCTGGGCTCAGCTTTAGCGGAAGCTTGTGAAGCAACTGACTGTTGAACAACCATTGGTGAGAAAGAACTCATCTGCCTGGACTTAGCGTCCCCCAGATCCCTTTGCCTATGTAAAAGTAATTCTGCCTGAGCTCCATGCCTAGCCTGAAGAGTGTCCCTCTGTGTGGTCAGCTGTTCTTGGAGCAACTTCAAACTACCATGTGGAGGTAGGAACTGCTGTAGGAAACCTGATGACCCATCCTGAGATTTTGAGATTTCAGCCTGGCTTGAGAGAAGTCCTTTCTCACTCTTAGATGGATACTGCTCCCGGACATTACCAGATTTTTTATCAGCAGAAGATAACGAAGTAAATGTATGTGGAGCAACCAGAAACGGGAGGGAAGAGGGCTCAGCCTGTTCAGACCATTCTCTTCTATCTAATTCACTCTGTTTATATAAACATAACACTTCCTGGGCTTCCCGTCTTGCCTGAAGGTTATCCCTCTCAATATTCACCTGGTCTTGGAGAAATTTTAAATTACTTTGCTGTGGTAAGATAGGCTCTAAAAGATTTAAAAGCCTATTCTGAACCTGTGGGACTACAGGATGTTCTGACGAAACTGCAGTGTCATTCTTGGCTGGTGCAGAGTCCTGGATTCTCCCTAGTTCAGCTTTGGCAAAAGGCAGTAAAGCAGCTGAATCTGGAGCTACCAACGGAAGGAACAAAGAGAGGCCCATTTGCTCTTCCAATTCTTTCTGTTTGCACAAAAATAACTGTTCTTGAGCTTCCTGTCTTGCCTGAAGAACTTCCTTCTGTTGGTCTAACTGTTCTTGGAGAGCCTTCAAATTACCTTGCTGGGCTGTGATATTCTCTGATGATGGCAAAGGCCTATCATGCATTTGGCTGATTACAGAATGGCCTGTGGAAACTGCACTTTTGCTTGTGGTTGACAAGGGTTCTTGTGATTTTCCAGATTCAACCTTAATAGGCAGAAGTCCAAAAGAACGCTGAGGCATCAGTGGGAAGAATGAAGATGGTTCAGTTACCTTAGATGCATTTTCACCATTCTCCAAGAATATTTGCTGGAAATCTAAAGTTGGAAAAGTTGGTGCCCTAAATGTTTCAGGTATTTTTGTAACATCCTGTAATACTAGCGGCCTGTCATCCGACAAAGCCCTTGAAAGTGTATGAGAATCTTTACGGATCAATTTATAGTCCTGTTGTGTTTCAGTCTGTGAGAATTGCCCTAGATATGGCTGTGATTCTAAAGACTGCTTAGCTAAATCATCTGGAATCCTTAATGTTTCCACTGTTTCTACCTGTTTTTGTAGAAAGTGATTTTGTCTTGGTACTTGAAAATGTTCTTGTTCTGATTTAGAGATCTGTGCTGGTTGTATGGGTTGATATTTATTAGGACTCAGCTTGGATCTCTGAACTTGGTCCAGATGCTCTGATACGGCAGTGTGTCTTTTAGATTTCAGTGGTGGTACTGATGCAGTGGAATCAGAGATCAAGGATGGAGCTGACATGGATGGGTACCTTTCTCTTAAAATGGCTTGATATTCAAGTAATCGTTTTCTGGCTGTTTCAATAGACTGTTTGTGTAACCTACCAAAAACAAACACATAGTATTCCCTTTTAACAACAACAAAAAAAAAGCCTCAGATATTCAAATGTCTATACATTAAGAAACAGCTATCTAGGGTTGGCTGTAATCATGGAGGAAAAGAAACAACATTACTTCCCTTTGAGAAGGGCATAGTTATACATGCCTTAGTTCAAAGGGGATCCCAATATGATCTTAATATAAACCAAATAAAAAATCTTAAAAATGTAGCCACATACTATCACATATAAATTATATCCTAGCTAATACCTGTTTTGCTGTAAAAGCTGATGTTGATAGTTATGAATCATCTGCCTATGATTATCTTCATCACAAACTGTAGTGCATGGGGCTGGAGCAGCAGCAACCTGATAAAAGATAAAGCTATGAATTAAAAGGCAATTTCAGAAACAAGCACTGAAGTATTTTATATAAACTAAAATTCTATAATAAAAACTTCCAAATAGCTTTATTTTCATAAAAAGATTAGTACTTCCATTAGAAGAAATTTAGTAATGTACTAGCCCTTGTGCTGGTGCAAATATATTTATATATGCACATATTATTAAAAGAAGTGACCAAATAGAATTAGAAAGGCATTTTACAGGCGGTGCCTGTGGCTCAGTGGGTAGGGCACCGGCCCCATATACAGAGTGGCGGGTTCGAACCTGGCACCGGCCAGCTAAAAAACAGCAGTGACAACTGCAACAAAAAAAGCCAGGCATTGTGGCAGGCACCTGTAGTCCCAGCTACTCGGGAGGCTGAGGCAAGAAAATCGCTTAAGCCCAAGAGCTGGAGGTTGCTATGAGCTGTGATGCCAGAGTACTCTACAGAGGGAAACAAAGTGAGACTGTCTCAAAAGGGGAAAAAAAAAAAAAAAGAAAGACATTTTATTTTTCTAAAAGCTCTGACTGCTCATCTTTCCTGCCCCTGCCCATGGTTTATGTAAGGACAAGGTTTCTTGCATCCTACCGTCGTTGGTTGAGTGGTTTTCCTTTTTTCTTCTTCCAGATGAGCCCTGAAGCAGCCAGTTTCTAATCTTAATTTCTGTTCTTCAATTTGTTCAAGTAAGTCCAACTGCTTTTGCTTTTGCTCTTCTATTTCCATTATCTAGGTAGCAAAAATACTATTGATCTGTTAACAACAAGTTCATCCATAAGAAAGACTGATAAGCATTATATTGAAAAGAAACATGTCTCATCATCACACTTTACAATCATCCGAGAGGTAAGTTGTGATGCTTTAATCTTTATTATTCAGGATGAGAGGGAAAGATAGAAAAAAAAGAGGGAAAAGAGAGAAAAGGACAGAAATAAAAAGAGGCAGAAGAAAGGATAAGCCCATTAACCATTTCTGCATTCTGGGAGTACGGTGAAACCCTGATCAACACTAGAGAAGCAGCAAATGATGTGCAGCCAAATTCTATGTTCACACCTTTAATTTTATTGATACATTGTTGCTAGTATGAATAATGATTAAGAAATTAAATAGCAAGCTTCCCAAAAAACTTCGATTTCTTAGGCACATTGTTAAGAGGTGTAGTTATCTAGAAGCCAAATAATAGTACAATGAACAACATTGTGAGGAAGAAAATGGTGAAGGATGACACATCAATTCTAGTATTATTCAAGTACACATACACTCCAAGTAACATGAACAAACACGCATGAGTAACTGTAAGGGATAAAGACCAGCCTGCCGAGTTCAGTACCTCAGTTTAGCTTTTAGCAGTTTCAGTTACTTGCAGTCAACAGCAGGTTGAAAATATTAAATGGAAAATTCCAGAAATAAACAATATTTAAGTTTTAAACTGTACACTGTTCTAAATAGCATGAAATCCTGTGCCATCCTGCTCTGTCCTGCTCTGCCCTGCCTAGGACACAAATTGTCCCTCCATCAAGCATATCCACAATGCAGACTCCACCTACTAGTCACTCAGGAGCCATCCAGGTTATAAGACTGACTGTCACAGTTATCACAGTGCCTATGGTTTAAGCAGACCTTATTTTACTTCATAATAGCCCCAAAGTGCAAAGAGAAGTGATATGAGTAATTCAGATATATCACAGAAGTTATAAAGTGATTCCTTTAAGTGAAAAGGTAAAAAAGTTCCTGACTTAATGAGTAAAGAAAAAGGTGTGCTAAGCTTGCTAAAATCTATGGTTAACAATGAATCAATCTCCTGTTTATGAAATTGGAAAGAAGGAAAAAGCAATTCGGATATATATTGTTGGGTACTATCTGCAGTTTCAGGCATCTAGAGGGGGTGATGGAACATATCCCCGAAAGGTTAGGGGTCAGGACTATAGTACAGTCCCTGACACAGATACATATTCACTGAATTGAGTAGGAATACTTCCACTAGCGATAATGAAGAATGATCTTGTTTCTAAAATAAAAAAATGTCTCGATCTAACTCTTTACTTATTTATTCCTACTGAGGCAATAGTGGCTTCAGCAGAGTTCCTGTCTTCATCTTCCTGACTTTATCTCATTACAGGAGCCACTGAATTTAGATTGTTTACAGTTCTGTAAGACCCCTAGAACTGCACTATCAGTACAGTAGTCACTAGCTACCTATGAGTAAACTTAAATCAAATTTAAATTCAGTTCTTCACTTACACTAGTCACACTTCAAGTATTCTGTCCTACCATATTGGGCATAGATATGGGACATTTCTGTCATCACAGGAAGTCCTAGTGACTAATAATATTGTTTCAGACTATTGATTAGAAAACATTTATCTGAGAAGAAATACTGGCTCACATAATTCTCATTTCCCAGCTGTGTATTTGAAAAACTAACTATGACTATAAACTGACTGGCTTAGCAATAATTAGCCTCCTTCAAGGTAATGTGGGTTAAAAGAAATAATATTATGACAAAGACCCATTAATTCAATAAATATTTATTGTGCATTTACTAATTAAGGCATTGTATCATAAACTATGTCAGATAAATTGAATTTTTAAGGAAATAGCCTCTGCTTTTAAAAAACTTACACACTTTACAGGTAACATGTATATGAAAGTCTAAAATACAAAGCAGATGTAGCAAGGGTCAAGTGAGTAGCATGAGCAAAGACCAAATGGATTCTACAGCTGAATGGATGTGTAAGACCAAGCAGAAAACACGATATCCGAAGTAGACAGACATTTAAACAAATTTCATTTCTCAAACAAAATTACAGTATCTGGGGTTAAAAAGAAAATTTTTTAAATAAAATTTCAAATTACCTGTTTCTGTCTTGCTGACATTCTAATTCTGGCTGCTTCTTCTTGAGGGTGAAGTAAAACTGAACTCTGAGCCACAGCTGTGACTGGTGAAGTCTCATTTATTTCTAAGAGAATCCCCCAAACAAAAACAAGTTGCAATAATTGAGAATTATGATAGTGCAATAACGTTCTTTCTTCATTGTTTACATGTAATTTTGTTAGCAATAAAAAAGGAGTCAAGCACATTTAACTTAAGGATGTGATAAAAAGAAATACCTTGTTCCTTTCCAGAGTTTGGACTACATGAAAGTGGTTTATCATCTTCACTAGAAAGTGGTCCAGACTCAATCGTCAGTGTATCATTCTCAACAACTGTTAATAGATAATACTACTGTTATTATGAAGATATTATCATCGTCAAGATGAAATTGGAGCAAAATAACAAAACTCTGGCACTGAGGTTCACAATTCAATCTTGGTCTATCTGAATGTTTCAATTAAGACCCAGTCCTTCTGGCTCGGTGCCTGTAGCACAGTGGTTATGGTGCCAGCCAAATACACCAAGATGGTAGGTTTGAACCGAGCCCAGACCAGCTAAACAACAATGACAACTGCAACAAAAAATAGCCAGGCATTGTGTTGGATCTCTGTAGTCCTAGCTACACAGGAGACTGAGGCAAGAGAATCGCTTAAGCCCAAGAGTTTGAGGTTGCTGTGAGCTGTGATGCCATGGTACTCTACCAAGGGCAACATAGTGAAACTTTGTCTCAAAAAAAAAGAACCAGTCCTTCTGCTGAGCAGATATATTAATATTACTCATTAAACCCAAGACATAAGAAGACTGAAATCATTAAAAAGAAAACAGTGAAGAACAGAATAAAAAGATATATGGAATTTTAAACACAATAAAAAAGCTTAAACAGAATAAACAAGGTATCTAAGTTAAAAAAAAAAAAGGAGAAGCAAAAGAAATATCAATGTAGCCCTCATGTACTTAACATACTAGGATTTTTATTTGTGAAACCATAGCAGATAATTAAAGCAATTTATTCTGATCATATCAGGGTGGCCACTTTGCATGGAGCATCCATTCACTTACTCAATTAATTATTTGGCACCTACTTGCAAATATGTGCTAGAGAAGTATACCTTACCTAGGGACACATGGTGAACAAGAAAAGGTCTCAAGGAAGTTTTACAGAATGAGTGGTGGATAGAACCAGCTTCTTCTTGAGACAAGAGTCTCATTCTGTCATCCTGAGCAGAGTGTTATGGCATCATCATAGCTTACAGCAACCTTAAACTCTTGTGTTCAAGCAATCCTCTTGCTTCATCCTTCTGAGTTGCTGGAACTATTTTCTATAGTTTGGCTAGTTTTTCTATTTTTAGTAGAGACGGGGTCTCCTTCTTGCTCAGGCTAGTCTTAAACTCCTCAGCTTAAGCAATCCAACAGCCACAGCCTCCCAGAGTACTAAGATTATAGGCATGAGCCACCATATCCAGCCCCAGGACACAACCATCATATAATTATTCCAGGAAAAATTACAAAATTAGGCCAGGTACAGTGGCTCCCACCTATAATCTTAGCACTCTGAGAGGTTAAGGGGGGAGGATCACTCACTTGAGGTCAGAACCTCAAAATCAACCTGAGCAAGAATAAGGCCCTGTCTCTACTAAAAATACAAAAATTACCCAGGTATGGTGTGGCATGCGCCTGTAGGCCCAGTTACTCAAGAGGCTGAGAAGAAGGACTGCCTGAGCCCAGGTTTGAGGTTGCTGTGAACTAGGATAAGGCCATGGCGCTCTAGCCCAGGTGACAAAGCACGACTCTGCTTCAAAAAAATAAAAATAAAAATAAAAATAAAAATAAATCACAAAATTAGAAATTCTGATAAATACTATATAAGAAATATGAAGTGCTATGCAATACAGCAGTGATTTTCAACTGATGTGCCAAGAGAGGATCTTAGGTGTGCCATGAAAAGTTTCAAAGATCATTAATTAAATCAAGTTCAAGGCTTGGCACCTGTGGCTCAAGTGGCTAAGGTGCCAGCCACGTACACCTAAGGTGGTGGGTTCGAGTCTCCAGCCCGGGCCCACCAAACAACAATGACAGCTGCAACCAAAAAATGTCCGGGCGTTGTGGCAGGCGCCTGTGGTCCCAGCTACTTGGGAGGCGGAGGCAGGAGACTTGCTTGAGCCCAGGAGTTGGAGGTTGCTATGAGCTGTGATTCCATTGCACTCTACCCAGGGGGATAGCTTGAGGCTCTGTCTCAAAAAAAAAAAAAAAAAAAAAAAATTACATGTATAAGCCATTGCACTTAGCCAATATTCTTATATATTGGTTTTAGTCTTAAGTCCATCTGTATTTTTTTTTTGAGACAAGAGCCTCAAGCTGTTGCCCTGGGTAGAGTGCCATGGCATCACAGCTCACAGCAACCTCCAACTCCTAGGCTCAAGTGATTGTTCCACCTCTGTCTCCCAAGTAGCTGGGACTACAGGCACCTGCCACAATGCCCAGTTATTTTTTGGTTGCAGCTGTCATGGTTATTTGGTGAGCCCGGGCTGGATTCAAACCCACCAGCTCAGGTGTATGTGGCTGGCACCTTAGCTGCTTGAGCCACAGGCGCTGAGCCTATCTGTATTCTTGAATGTGTCATCGATATATGCAGTCCTCAGGTTATAAATAAGATCAATTCTATAAGTTTGTTCTTAAGTTGAATTTGTATGTAAGTTGGAACAGGTACATTTACCTGTAATAGCCTCTATTCATAAATGCAAGTTGTACATTAGTCCCGTGTTTGTAACTTGGGGACTTATTGTTATGGCCTCTGTTTTTAAAAGTGTAAGTTGTACATAAGTCTGATGTCTATAACTCAGAGATTGCTTATAATTAAGGATCTCTGGGAGTCTCTATTGAAAGAAACTCTGTGATAAATAGAAGTATTATTATTATTATTTTTTTTTTTTGAGACAGAGCCTCAAGCTGTCACCCTGGGTAGATTGCTGTGGCATCACAGCTCATAGCAATCCTTCAACTCCTGGGCTCAAGCAAGTCTCCTGCCTCAGCCTCCTGAGTAGCTGGGACCACAGGCGCCTGCCACAACGCCCGGCTATTTTTTGGTTGCAGCTGTCGTTGTTTGGCGGGCCCGGGCTGGATTCAAACCCGCCACCTTAGGTGTATGTGGCTGGTTCCTTAGCCACTTGAGCCACAGGTGCTGAGCCAGAAGTATTATTTTATAATGCAAATAATTACCACATAATTACTCCTGTATGAAATCTGAGGACCTCCTAAAAACCTATGTGCTTACTTTGCCATAAGTGAAAGTGGTAATTAGAAAGCTTTGTGTGCCAGTACTTCCAGTAGCCTCACTTTGGGGAAAATATTTAACTTTTCTTGGCCTCAATTCCTCATCTGAAAAATGGGGCTTTATTTTTCAGAGTTGTTCTGTGAAAATTCATTTCTGTGAAGTTTCATTTCTGTAAACGAAATGGTACATATATAATGCTCCTAGTATATTGATTAGCACACTTTACACACTTAAAACCTTTTCCTTAGTGGGGCATGGTAGTGCACACCTGTAATTCTAGGAATCTGGGAGGCTGAGAGGCAGGAAGATTGCTTGGGGTCAGGAGTTTGAGACCAGCCTGAGCAAATGGAGTGTTAGAATCATAGGAGTGAGCTATCATACCCATCTCTACTAGAAATAGAAAAATTAGCCAGGCTCCATGATGCCTGCCTGTAGTCCCAGCTACTACTTCCAAGGCTGAGGCAGAAAGACTGCTTGAGTCCAAGAGTTTGAGGTTGCTGTGAGCCATGGCACTCTAGCCTGGGAGATAGAAGACCCTGTTTCAAGAAAACAAACCAAATCCCAAAAAACAAAAGAAAAAAACCCTTTTGCCAATCTTTTAACATAAACAAATTCAATAAATATATAGTTTCCATTATATAACATCTCCCCAGCTTGTCTGCTACAATTGCTTCTTTTGCAACATACAAACCACAAAAGACCCAAATGGATTCACCAGCTACCTTAGTACTATGGATCAGAGGAAAATTTGACACATATATACCAAACATAAAGCCCTAGAATTTGGAGTTTTTTCTTTTTAAAATTAATGAAATGAAAAAGAAGGGTTAAGTATCACATTCATGAGTTCTATCCATTTCTGATGGAGCTTTATTCAGAACATCATCATACCTTCTTTGCCAATTATTAAGAGCATCAGAAAGAGATATGAGGTCATCCAACTCAAATTTCTGTAAATCCCAGAAGTAAAACTTGCCACGTAGAGAACACTACATAGGGCTTCCATCCTCCCTCTGCTCAATCATCTAAGTTCCTGAGTGGTAGTGTCTCTTGTGGAGGATGGAGGGTGGGAGGATAGGGGTAAGGTAGAGAGGGGATTAGTCTCTAAGACACTATAAATTGATAGCTGATGATAAACAGAGCTAAAATCAGCTCCTCTGCCAAACTGATGGTGTGGGCTTTCCTCTAAACGAACAGAGGTCAGTACATTACTGCTAGAGTTTTTTTCTACAAATTAAAGCCAGATGGATGAAATGCTGCTAAAACAAACTTATGAAGCAAAACAGAGCAACATTCCTTCCTCTTCCCCCCCCTAAAAAATGTTTAAGAAAAATCCCTTCTAATTAATTTAATGGCTGCTTCTTGCATTAAATTAACCAATAGCATGAAGTTGTAAAATTCCTTACTTTTAGCTATTCTTAAACATGAATTATTCTAAATATAAACAAACCTCTGTAAGCTGTACTAAGACTTAAATGTGACCATTATAAATTCTTTGTTATAGGGCAGCGCCTGTGGCTCAAGTGGAGATGGAGCTGGGACAGCCCTCAGACCAGGCCACAATCTGACCCTGAGTGAAAGGAAAAGAAGGGGGAAGGGAAGGACAGAAGGAGGGAAGGGAGAGAGAAAGGAAGAAAGGCAATGAATTTGGGCAGAAGCAACTTAGACCCCAGTGTAAATCTGGCCAGGGGGTATTCTCAAACTGAAGATGCTCATCAGTGGAGCCATTCCTGCCATGCTGTCACTGCTGAGATCAGCCTGTGGGAGCCTGGCTTCTCACAGTGACCGGCTTCTGGATTTCAGAATCAGTGGCTGGGTAGTTCCATTCCCAGAAGGTGAAGAAAGTGGAGATCTTATTCCCCCCATATACCAGAGGTGGTGGGTTCAAACCCAGGCCCAGGCAAAAAACAAAAACAAAACAAAAACCTGACATATTGGCTCAGTGCCTGTGGCTCAAGTGGCTAAGGCGCCAGCCACATACACCTAAGGTGGCGGGTTCGAATCCAGCCTGGACCAGCCAAACAACAATGATGGCTGCAACCAAAAAATAGCCAGGTGTTGTAGCAGGCGCCTGTGGTCCCAGCTACTTGGGAGGCGGAGGCAGGAGACTTGCTTGAGCCCAGGAGTTGGAGGTTGCTGTGAGCTGTGAAGCCACAGCACTCTACCCAGGGTGACAGCTTAAGGCACTGTCTCAAAAAAAAAAAAAAAAAAAAAAAACACCTGACATATTATTGGGGGTGGCACCTGTGGCTCAAGGAGTAGGGCACTGGCTCCATATGCCACAGGTGGTGGGTTCAAGCCCAGTCCCGGCCAAAAACTGCAAGCAAATAATTAATAATAAATAAATAAATAATTTGTTATAGAAAATCTATCATAAAACAAATGTTATATTTCTGTCATAAAAACATTTTTATAAATTCTTTTTGTTGTTTTTTAAATGTCTTTTTTTCTTTTTTTTTTTGAGACAGAATTTTACTTTTTTGTCTTTGCTAGAGTGCTGTAGCGTCACTGCTCACAGCAACCTCAAACTCTTAGGCTCAAGTGATCCTCTCACCTCAGCCTCCCTTGTAGCTGGGACTACAGGTGCCTGTCACAAAGTCCAGCTATTTTTAGAGATGGGGTCTCACTCTTGCTCAGGCTGGTCTTGAACTCCTGAGCTTAGGCAATCCTCCCACCTCCACCTCCCAGAGTGCTAGGATTATAGGTGTGAGCCACTTTGCCTGGCCTTGTTCTTGTTTTTTTCAAAAAATAAAGTAACTGTCCTTTTTTTAGAATCACAAAAGAAATAGATAATAAAAGCTTCAGATAATATAAAAAGGTATAAGGAGAAAAAAATTACTGTTGAATTTTCATATTATATATTATAACCTAATTTCTAGAATACTAATTTAGTTTATGTCTACATCAGTAGTTCTCACTCAGGCAACTCCCTCCCCCTCCAACATTTAGCACTGCCAACAGGGACATTTTTGGCTGCCACAGAGGGGGCATCTAGTGGGTAGAGGTCAGGGATGCTGCAAAGCACCCTACAATGCACAGCCCCTAACAAAGTATTAGCTTTTCCAAAATGTCAATAGCACAAAGATTAAGAAATCCTGGTCTGCTTTTCCATGTAACCAGATTATTGTACTAGTTTATACAACTCTCTAACTCTTGTCTCTTCCCTCTTTCCTAATAGCACCTTATCTGCTTTCAATTTCCATTCTAGCCAAGGCTGTAATGTGTTTACTGTTCTTTCTCCCTAAACATCATTCTAACTTTGGGCTTTTGGTCATGCCATTCCATGCCAAGAATGTTCTTTACTCTTCTCTATCAATTTGAACTCTTCCCATTTTCTAAATCTTTAAGATTTACTCCTTCAAGAAGACTTTCCCATTTTCCTGGCCTACAAAGATCTCCTTCTTTCCTAAATTCATTTATTATCTGTGTAATCAAATACATACTAACTTGTAACATTATCCAAACTTTCCTTTTAAGCATTCTTACCTTTCCAATAACACCAGAACTCTCAAGACATATTTCTTTTTTTGTTAAGACAGGGTCTCAGCTCGGCGCCTGTGGCTCAAGCGGCTAAGGCGCCAGCCACGTACACCTAAGGTGGTAGGTTCAAATCCAGCCCGGACCCACCAAACAACAATAATGGCTGCAACCAAAAAATAGCCGGGCGTTGTGGCGGGCACCTGTGGTCCCAACTACTTGGGAGGCTGAGGCAGGAGACTTGCTTGAGCCCAGGAGTTGGAGGTTGCTGTGAGCTGTGAAGCCACAGCACTCTACCCAGGGTGACAGCTTGAGACTCTGTCTCGAAAAAAAAATAAAAATAAAAATAAATAAAATAAAAACAGGGTCTCACTCTGTTGCCAGGGATAGAGTATAGAGGCATCATCAAAATTCACTGCTGTCTCAAACTCCTGGGCTTAAGCTATCTTCCTGCTTCAGCCTCCCAAGAAGCTAGGACGCAGGTGCGTGCCACAAAAGGCTAATTTTTCTATTTTTTGGTAGAGATGCTCAGGCTGGTCTCAGACTCTTGGCCTCAAGCAATCTTCCTGGCTCAGTTTCCCAAAGTGTTAGGATTACGGACATAAGCCACTGTGCCTCTGTATTTCTACCTGATGGTCTCATAAACATCTCCAACTTATTCTGTTCGAAACAGAATTATTTATCATCTTCCTTCAAATTTGCCTCCCAAAGGATTTTCCATTTCTTTTTCTTTAATTATTATTATTATTTTTTTTTTTTTGTAGAGACAGAGTCTCAGTCTCACTTTATCGCCCTTGGTAAAAGCACTGTGGCGTCACACAGCTCACAGCAACGTCTAACTCCTGGGGTCAAATGAGCCTCCTGCCTCAGCCTCCCAAGTAGTTGGGACTACAGGCACCTGCCACAACGCCTGGCTAGGATTTTCCATTTCTTAAATGGTGAAATCCAATTATTCTCTATACCCTCCCCCACACCCAATCAATTTCCAAGTCTCATTGGTTCTACCTTCCAAATATTTCTTGAATTTCTACCTCTAAAGCATCTCTCAAATTTATTCTACTTCTTTCCTACTTTACTGTTACCCTTTTAGTCTAGGTTACCTTCATCTCTAAAATCACTATTTTCACTCTTGTCAGCCCCCTCCATTCCATTTCTCATATAGTAGCCAAAATAGGATACTCCTTGAATCTATGCATGCTATCCCTACTCATCCTACGTCAAAAGTACCCTTTACTATCTGATGATCTCTAAAACAATATTGTGTATGGATACCCAATTACTACAGTGCTTATTAAAGCAATTTTCAAAAGGCTTGTTTACAACTTCATCCAATCCTTCTGTTAAGTCTTACCCTAGGAATAATTGATAAATCTACATATGTCTTCGCCTCTTTTAAAAAAACCAGTTTCATGGAGTGACATTTATAAATATCTAAGCTAAGTGTTCGTTGAAGTCCACTTGGGCTAATGTGTTTTCCCAAAGTTGTTAAAAATAAGACTGACAAAACTTCTGCCTCATAACAATGTGAGACTTTTGTAAAGATTCAAATATAAAGTTAATATTTTTCTATGAGAGGTAATTTTGGGAGGAGCTTTAATTTAGGCATATATGGTATATCAGATTGGCTAGTCCATGTTAAAACTTTAAAGGAAAAAAAAGCAGAAAAGAATTGCTCATCTTTTCTGTCAACTTTTTCCTATGTCTAGTACCATCAACCCTGAGGCATTCCAAGAAAGGAAACAATTTTCCAATTCACTCTTATTCCTTTCCAAATACATGTAATCTATCATGAAAAAGAAAAAGATCTCTTTTTATCTGTCCTATTTTTATTCTCTTCCTAATTCTTTCCTATTTTCAGCACTATCCCTGATTATTGATCTTTATCACTATAGTCAAAGTTACTTATTCCTACCGTTGCTCCAAATCCCTTCTGGAATAGCCGCTACTAAAAATTACAACTCAATTTCTCACCTAATCATATTCTTTTTTTTTTTTTTTTGTACAAAAGGTATTTATTGGTAGGGGAGGGAGGCTGCAGAGCAGCACCAAGTAGGAGAGAAGAAGAGGAGAGAGTGAAGGAGAGAGGGAGGGAGAGAGAGAGAGAAGAGAGAGGAGAGAGCACCTAATCATATTCTAAAACTTCTTCCCACTAACCCAAAATCTAATGGACAAAACCAATGTGAAAAAAAAAAAGAGGCAAATTTGACCTTTAAGCCTTAAACATATCTAAGTGTAGTACTGTTAAGAGTACTTTAATACATATTTCTTTCCTGTGCTTTTTATACAGGTTGAAATTATTGTTAAAAAGTGGAGGGGTGTTTCCTGTGGCTCAAGTAGGGCACCAGCCCCATATACTGAGGGTGGCGGGTTCAAACCTGGCTCCAGACAAGCTGTAACAAAAAATAGCTGGGCGTTGTTGTAGTGGGCGCCTGTAGTTCCAGCTACTCAGGAGGCTGAGGCAAGAGAATCACCTAAGTCCAAGAGCTGGAGGTTGCTGTGAGGTGTGAGCTGTGACACCATGGTACTCTACAGAGGGTGACAAAGTGAGACTCTCTTTTTTTTTTTTGGAGACAGAGACTCAAGCTGTCCCCTGGGTAGAGTGCTGTGGCATCATGCTCACAGCAACCTCCAACTCCTGGGCTCAAGCGAGTCTACTGCCTCAGTCTCCCACAGGCACCCACCACAACGCCCGGCTATTTTTTGGTTGTAGCCATCATTGTTGTTTGGTGGGCCCGGGCTGGATTCGAGCCTGCCACCTTAGGTGTATGTGGCTGGTGCCTTAGCCACTTGAGCCACAGGCACCAAGCCTCTGTCTTTTAAACAAAAAAGTGGCTACATGCTATCAATGCAACTAGTTTATCACTTGAGAAGATTTGCAGCCAGAGAAGATAAAAGAATCACTCATTATTAAGACAATTATAAGAATATGAAATAGAAATTAAATAACTAGAGTAATGTCTCATCCATTTAATTTCATGTGAGGCCTCAAAAACAATCTTAAAATGGTTGCTAAACTGGTAGGAGGAATTTGGATAGAAAGAAATAGTTCTGGAAGAATTGATAGGTAAATTTTCTAAGACAGAATCATACATCATATTAATTTAAATATCTGCTATATGTAAAAAGCTAGAGAAGCCAAATTAGGAGAAATAAGTATTTTATGACGTGAAGAAAAAATAAGAAAGTATGGAAGTAGTGATGTATTAAAATACTATTTACTATTAGGTTCCACACTCCTATTAAGGGCAATATGAAGAAATTTCTAAAATCAGCTTGTTTTATAACTTCAAAATAAAATCTACGGCTCAAAGACAGCAGTTGATAAAGGCCAACTCCTCTAAGTCAAAGATCATACAGTGGGTGGGTCTCCCAGACCTGGCTCATTAATAAGGGACAAAAGATGGAGTTTCTTTAGATGTCAGCGGGCAAAATGACTTGGCATTGCATCACACATTTAAAATCCAACAGGGTCTCTTCTATGCCAACAGAGTACTGTGTATTCGAAGCATACCTTGGTGGGGTCGGCCAGTGAAATGGACAGAAAAACCATTATTTATCTTTCATTTCCTGAACTCCTTATAAACATGCACCTTAACATACTTAGGATCCCCATCTCAGGTAATGAAAAAACCCCAGATTTGTCCTTTTCACTCCCTCCCTTTGTATAGGTGTTTGCACCTCAGCACGGAGCCTTGGAGTTGTCTTCTCAAATCATCAGTGCCCAGAGGGAAATTCACTCAGACAGAAAGGCAACGTGGGTTAGGAAATCTGTTACCAAAATAGAAATCAGTATGAAAAATACCGATCCTATCCTCCTTCTACCCTCTCACATAAAACAAAAACAAAGCAACCCCCTTCACCCCGAAAACTTGCCCTGCCATTATGAACACCCTACAAGCTCTGATCAAAGGTGCTTCTCAATCATCCTTTAGGCAAAAGAACACCTGGGACGCGTTTTCGGCCCTCGAGCCCTTAACCCCGGGCCAAGCCAGGCCCCTTGAGTGACAGGAGGGGCTGGCCAGACCTTGGTTCCGACAGGAAAGGCAGTAATATCGCCAAATCCCGCTCCCTCGTAGGGTAAAAGTAACGAAGGGCCAGCGGTAACACGGCTTAGGTTGCGGCCAAATCCTCCCAACTGAGGAAAGATAGGTAGGACGGGGCAGAAGGGGAGGCGGGAGAAGGAGCTGGGCCTAGGCCGCACCAGGCCGCGGAGTGGCCATACGCTGCTTCCCGACCGAGGCTGCCAGCCAAGACTCAGAAAAGGGAGTTATCATTACCTGGACGGGTTCCTGCAGCACCGTCATCCTTGAGGCTCAGGTCCACTTTCTGCAATGCCTCAGGCCCCCCCCGTAGCGGCTCTGGCCCAGCCAGCCCCGGCTCATTTAAACTCACCAGCGACCGTTACCGGGGAATGGGGGAGGCCGAGCAATTGCCGAGCACCTCCGAGCGGGACACGGAAATATACGAAGTAGAGGGAGCCGATCGAAAGCCAGACGGAAAGGCCCGAAGGTGGACGGAAATGCCCGAGGTGAATCGGCGGAGGAGGAGACAGTTACCGGAAATTGTCGAGGACTAACGGAAATGACCGAGTCTGAGCTACGCGTAGGTTCCTCTTTTGAGCCACGCCTTCACCCAAGCACACCACGCCCAATCAGCGAGCCTAAGCAGGGCCACGCCCAATCGCAACTAGCAGGCTGGGCGTGGCGTCCGAGAGCTGGCGGGGTGCGCTACGTGGCGAGGGTGCTTTCTCTTGCTTTCTTTTTCTTTCTTTCTTTTTTTTTTTTTTTTTTTGAGACAGATCTCAGTCTGTAGTCCTGGGTTGAGTGCTCTGACGTTTTACCTCACAGCAACCTCTAGCTCTTGGTCTCAAGATGATCCTCTTGCCTCAGCATTCCCGAGTAGGTGGGACTACAGGCGCCCACCACAACGCCTCCTAAAGTGCTAGTTTTTCTATTTTTAATAGAGACGACTGTCTCTTGCTCAGTCTGGTCTCGAACTCCTGAGCGCAAACAATCCAGTTCCCTGGGCCTCCCCGAGTGCTAGGATTACAGGCGTGAGCCACCGCTCCCGGACTCAGCCCTATGGAGTAATTGGTGTGCGGTAGATTAAGCAAAGGGTAAAGCAGAGTTTGGAGCTGCCTTTAATGCATCAAGAAGTGTTTGTTCGTTGAGTTAGATCCTTCATCTATATCAGAAGTACCTACTCAGGGCTGTGGGGCAAATTGAAGGAAATTTGGGAGGATTGCCACGCTCCCAAGAAATAGGTGGCCTCTGTGCTCAAGGAGATTACCATCCATTTAAAGTAAAAAGCAGCTCGGGGCCTGTGGCTCAACTGGCTAAGGCGCCAGCCACATTCACCTAAGGTGGCGGGTTCAAATCCAGCCCGGGGCAGCCAAACATTGTTGGCTGCAACCAAAAAAAAAAAAAAAAAAAAAAATAGCCAGGCGTTGTGGCGGGTGCCTGTGGTCCCAGCTACTTACTTGGGAGGCAGAGGCAGGAGACTCGCTTGAGCCCAGGAGTTGGAGGTTGCTGTGAGCTGTGATGTCACAGCACTCTACCCAGGGGGGACAGCTTGAGGCTCTGTCTAAAAAAATAAATAAATAAGAAATAAAGTGAAAAGCAATGTAACAAAGAAAGAGTGCTGTATTATGTGTTACCTACTATAAGTAATGTAAAAATTCGGGGGGGGGGGGGAAATTAATCGGGTTTAAGATGAGGAAGCTTTCATGGAAGGTATAAAGGTTTAAACTGAGCTTTGAAGGATGGATAGAATTAGAAGAAGAGAAAGAAGTATAGCTTAAGAGAAGGTGAAATGATCAGTCTGATAAGAGTTAAGGCATTAAAACTTCAAATAGTTGCTTACGTGACCAGATTGTGAAAAATCTCAAAAGGCAGGTGGACATTTTGGCGTTTTTAAAGTTCTTGATACAGGACGCATTCTGGTATACTGGAAGTGGTGTTGGATTGGAACTACAAATGCCTGGTTTCAAGTTTTGTCTCTGGCACTGACTAGTTATAGGTCCTTAGGCAAATTAACTCTCTGAGCTTCTATTTGCTGGGTTTGAAAAAAATGCTTATGAGAATTCGAGGCATTAGCAGATGTGGCTGTGTCTACCATTCATAGTAGGCTCTCTCAGATTTCCTTTCTACCCCTTCTCTTTCCCGCCCCCTCCAAAAGTGTGAACTAGGGAACTATTAAAATTTTATTTTTCAGCAGATAAGGAAGACAGTTTTTGAAGGCTAATTTTCTTTTCTTTCCTTTTTTTTTTTTGAGACAGAGTCTCACTTTGTCACCTTTGATAGAGTGCTATGGCATCACAGCTCACAGCAATCTTAAACTCCTGGGCTTAAGGGATTCTCTTGCATCATCCTCCCAAGTGACTGGGACTACAGGCACTGGGCACAACACAGGCTATTTTCTTGTTGTAGTTGTTTAGCTGGCCCAGGCCTGGGATTGAACCTACCAGCCTCAGTGCATGTCGCTGGCACCGTAACCGCTGCGCTACCGGCCCAGCCCGAAGGTTATTTTTCTAGTCAGGACTTCTCTAGGCTAGAAGTGGGACTAGTCTATTGTGTGGGAATTTCCCTTTCTGGTTAGCACATTTTATGCAGATGAAATTTAGTTACAATGGATCACTCCCTTCCTTGGGTGACTTTGGTAAGAAGTTTTTTTTGTTGTTGTTTTGTTTTTTTTTAACAGGCCTACCTGAGCTATACTGTGTCTTTCTCCACCAGTCATCTGTAGTCACTGCTTTAGTATTTTTCTTGCTTAAGTACTTATAGCCCCAAGAAAGGGCAAAAGTTATTTTGGCTGCCTCCTGCCCTGTTGTTTTAGCAAGATTATGCTGGGTGGATTATAGGGGGAATAGACTTTGTCAACCTAAATAAATAAACTGAGGTAACAGTAATGTAGGTAGAGAGTTTGTTTGAGCCACGGTTGAGGACTACACCCCAGGAAACACTGGGAAGTGTTCTGGAAAACAAAGGATGGGCTCAAATTTTTAAAGAAAAAAGGACAAGACTTGGTGCCCGTGGCTCAAGTGGCTAAGGTACCAGCCACATGCACCTGAGCTGGGGAGCTCGAATACAACTTGGGCCCGCCAAACAACGACAGCTGCAACCAAAAAATAGCAGAGTGTTGTGGTGGGCGCCTGTAGTCCCAGCTACTTGGGAGGTGGAGGCAAGAGAATCACTTGAGCCCAGGACTTGGGGGTTGCTGTGAGCTGTGATGCCATAGCACTCTACCCAAGGAGACAGCTTGAGGCTCTATCTCAAAAAAGAAAAAGAAAAAAGAACAAATCAGGAGAGGGGGCAATTACAAAAGTTGTTTTTCAGGAATTTTCATTGGTTGCAGAAATAATATCAATTTGTGATTAGATATGTACATATTAGTGAGCTATAGGGTTTGAATTACAGTATCCAGCATATGGTATTATTAATTTACTTTATGGTTACTTGATGGTAACACTCAGTCTAGAGTCCATATATTAGGCAGCTTCGATAAAACTGCTCAGCTCAAGGGACAGTGAAACTGATTGCTATCTCATTTTAATATCTCTCTGGGTCTGATAATTAAGAGGGGGCTTACATTCCCCAAATAAAAAGTTTCTTTTCTGACCGGATGCGGTGGCTCACGCCTGTAATCCTATCACTCTGGGAGGAGGAGGCAGGTGGATGGCTTGAGCTGATGAGTTCAAAAACAACCTGAGCAAAAGCAAGACCCCATTTCTACTAAAAATAGAAAAACTGAGGCAAAAGGATCACTTGTGCCCAAGAGTCAGGGCAATAGCTTTAAGACTATATCTAAAAAAAAAAAACAAATTATTTTTTTCCTCAACTTTTATGCTGACCTTTAGAGTAGTTGCTAGCTTTTTAAAGTTTAATTAGTTAAAATCAAATGAAATTTAAAAAGTAGTTCTTCAGATGCCCTAGCCACATTGCATGGACTCAGTAGATATATGTGGCTAGTGACTACCACATTAGACAGTCATTCAGACATTACAATCATTGGTTTGACTAGGGCTGAATGATCCACAGTGGCTTCACTCACATGTCTAAGGCCTCTGTGCTAGCAGTTGGCTAGGTGCCTCAGTTTTCTACATGACCTCTTTCTTCACATTGACCTCTCGTTAATCAAACATCTAGTCCAGGCTTCCTGACCTGGTGACAGGTAGCCAAGTGGGTGAAAATGGAAACTGTGAGGCCCCTTAGAACTAGGGCTGTAAGTTAAACACCATCACTTGTTATTGATCAAAGTAAGATACAGAGCCAGCCAGGATTCACCAGGAGGAGATATAGATTTCAGCTCTTGATGGGAGACATAGCAAACTGATGTCAGGCACGTGCAATCAGAGGAATTGTTGGGCCATCTTTGTTTTTGTTTTGTTTTGAGACAGAGTCTCCCTTTTTCACCCTGGTTAGAGTGCCATAGCATCACAGCTCACAGCAACCTCAAACTCTTGGGGCTTAAACAATTCTCTTGCCTCAGCCTCCCAAGTAGCTGGGACTACAAGCACCTGCCACAACACACAGCTACTTTTTGGTTGTTCTTGTTGTTTGGCAGGCCCAGGCTGGGTTTGAACCCACCAGCTCCGGTGCATGTGGCCTGCACCCTAACCACTGAGCACAGGCCTCAAGCCTTTTTTTTTGAGACAGAGTATCACTATGTCACCATTGGTAGAATGCTATGGCGTCACAGCTCACAGCAACCTCAAACTCTTGGACTTAAGCAATTCTCTTGCCTCAGCCTCTCAAGTACCTGGGACTACAGGTACCTGACCCAATGCCCAGCTATTTTTTTATTGCAGTTATCATTGTTGCTTAGCTGAGGTTCAAACCTTCCAGCCTCAGTGTATGGACTGATGCTATACCCACTGTGCTACCGGCGCTGAGCTTGGTGGGCCATCTTTGGAAACAATCTACCACACCAGTATGAGACAAGAGTATCTGATATTGGGAATGGAAAGAATGGAATGGGTAAGAGATTATACTCTTAAAATTTCACTCTTTTTTTTTTTTTTTGAGACAGAGCCTCAAGCTGTCCCCCTGGTAGAGTGCTGTGGCATCACAGCTCACAGCAACCTCCAACTCCTGGGCTCAAGCAAGTCTCCTGCCTCTGCTTCCCAAGTAGCTGGGACCACAGGCACCCGCCACAATGCCTAGCTATTTTTTTTTTTTGGTTGCAGTCATCATTGTTTGGCGGGCCCAGACTGGATTCGAACCTGCCACCTTAGATGTATGTGGCTGGCGCCTCAGCCACTTGAGCCACAGGCGCCAAGCCAAAATTTCACTCTTTTAACTAAACACAGTACTCCAGATTTATTCTCATCAATTCAGACTATAGTAGGACTATTACTTTTTTTTTTTTTGTAGAGACAGAGTCTCACTTTATCACCCTCGGTAGAGTGCCATGGCATCACACAGCTCACAGCAACCTCCAACTCCCAGGCTTAGGTGATTCTCCTGCCTCAGCCTCCTGAGTAGCTGGGACTACAGGCACCCACCACAACGCCTGGCTATTTTTTCTTGCAGTTTGGCTGGGGCCAGGTTTGAACCTGCCACCCTCAGCATATGGGGCTGGTGCCCTACCTACTGAGCCACAGGTGCCGCCCCTGGACTATTACTTTTATTATCTAGACACTACTAATAGCAACCTGAAAGGAAGAAGCTGAATCAAAATTAATAGAGAAAATTTATTTGGGCCAAGATGGAGGCTGTAGCCCAGGACATACTTCCAAATTGTCTTGGGGAGTGCTCCAGAGAGCAAATTAGAGGTTCAACTTTTTAAAGAAAAAAGGATGAATGAAGAAAGAAAGCAGTTACAAAAGTTGCTCATCAGGAATTCTCAATGATTTACAAAAATGACATCTATTAGTGATTGGCTGTATTTTGTTGAACTGTAGGGTGTACTGTATTTAATGGTTACTTGGCCTCAGTTACTCTAAAACTTGTATAACAAGTAGTTTCCCTAGGTTATTACATCAAGGGGGAGTGAGATATGACTGCTAATACATCTTATATACCTTTCTGGGCCTGATCATTTAAAGGGGCTGATATTCCTCAGATAAAAAGTGTTTTCTTTCTCACTATAAAAGTATATTAAAGTTAGCCAGGGAAGTGACTCACACCTTCAATCCTAGCACTTGGGAAGCTGAGATGGGAGGATCATTTGAGGACAGGAGTTTGAGACCAGCCTGAGCAACATAGTAAGACTCTATCTGTAGGCAGGAGGCTCACGCCTGTAATCGTTGTGTTCTGGGTGTCAAGGTGGGTGGATTGCTTAAGCTTCAGAGTTGGAGACCAGCCTGAGCAAGAGCAAGACTCTGTCTCTAAAAATAGCCAGGTGTTGTGGCAAGTGCCTATAGTCCCAACTACTTGGGAGGGATGAGGAAAAGAGGATTGTTCAAGCCCAAGAGTTTGAGGTTGCTGTGAGCCATGATGTCACTGCACTCTACCAAGGGTGACAAAGTGAGACTGTGTTTCAAAAACAAAAAAAAAAAAAGAAAGAAAAGACTCCATCTCTACAAAACATGGAAAAATTAGAGGGACATGTTGGCACACACTTATAGTTCCAATTACTTGGGAACCTGAAGCTAGAGAATCACTTGAATCCAGGAGTTTGAGGTTACAGCAATTTATGATAATGCCACCATACTCTAGCCTGGGCAACAGAGCAAGACCCTGTCTCAAAAAGATAATAAAAATAAAGTAGACTAAAGTTACATTTACATTTTTAAGTAGCCACATGATGCTATTTGCTCATGCAAAACTTGTGGTCATTTTACAAACTCACCTCCTTATTTATGTATTTCTTTGAGACAGAGTCTCACTATGTCGCCCTCGGTAGAGTGCTATGGCATCATAGCTCACAGCAACCTCAAACTCTCGGGCCTAAGCAATTCTCTTGCCTCAGCCTCCCAAGTTGGGACTACAGGCACCCACCACAATGCCTGGCTGTTTTTTTGTTGCAGTGGTCATTGTTGTTTAGCAGGCCCAGGCTGGATTCGAACCTGCCAGCCTTGGTGTATACGGCTGGCACCATAACCACTGGGCAACAGACACCAAGTCTTAACTCCTTTTTTAGATGACATTCTGCCAACCCAAGTCTCATACTTGTGCAATTCAGTTTTGTAAACATAAATGTACGACCTTACCATAGACGATACATAAGGATAATACTTTTTGTGTGAAAATTTGTATCTAGAATCAGCATTTAAAAAGTCTGTGAAGCTTGGCACTCTGGCTCACAGGCTGGGAATTTGCCTGAATCCTTTTTTTTTTTTTAAACCTAAAAGAAAGCATCTCTTTTCTGACTGTTGTTCACCAGGCTGATACATCTGTTGTGGTTTTTCTGCTCATCCACAGCAATACCATGTTGATTGAAGTACTTTGAGATGGGCTGTTTTAGAGCATTTTTACTTCCTTCTCTGTTCTTGATTGACCTACTTATACTCATCAACCATCAACCTCTTGGGCATCCTGCTGTCTTCCATTATCCAATATGTTTAGCTGGTGAGTGCAGTTGGGTTACAATAAACATTATTCCAAAAATGGTAAATTGTTTTTGCTCCTTAGCTTGCTTCTTAGTCTATTCATACTCAGTCTGCTTTGGAGGTTGGCATTTAGGGAACTATTCAAAAAGCTAGCTGTGGCTCAGTGCCTGTGGCTCAATTGGCTAGGGCGCCAACCATGTACACCTAGGCAGGTTCAAATCCCCAGCCCAGGCCCGCCAAACAACAATGATGGCTGCAACCAAAAAATGGCCGGGTGTTGTGGCGGGCGCCTGTGGTCCCAGCTGCTTGGGAGGCTGAGTCGGGAGACTCGCTTGAACCCAAGAGTTGGAGGTTGCTGTGAGCTGTGATGCCATGGCACTCTACCCAGGGGGATAGCTTGAGGCTCTGTCTCAAAAAAAAAAAAAAAAAAGCTAGCTGTAGTCTCATCAGCAAGTTGCAGGTCCTACTGAAAAATAGCTCAGAGTAAACACACTCTTCTGAATTCCTTCAGCCCTACTTGTCACACACTTCATTTTATCCCTGTTGCATGAAGTCTTATATCCTGCTTATATCTTACCTGACCTGGTGTCTCTCCCCTTCTTTGTCCTCCACCATGTTTCCTCCTCCCTGTTGGCTAAATCATCCTCTTCCTTTGGTTTCTCTAATGTCATAGTCTCTTGGCTTTCTCCTCCTACTGCTCTGTTCTTTATATCAGTTAGTTTCCTTTGCAGCCCTTCTGCCAGCCCCTTTGATGTTAGAGTACTTGAGAGGTCTGTTGTGGCCTTCTTCTTACCCTACACACTCTTCCTAGGCAAAACCTATCCATTCTTGTGGCCTTGGTTTCTCAGCTACAAATTGTTCCCAAAACTTATATCTCTAGCCAGAATGCATCTTAGAACTCCAGACCCAAATGCCTAACTGCCAGCTGGACATCTCTATCTAGATGTGTAATATGTACTTTCTTCAGAATGGAACTCCTTTTTTTTTTTTTTTTGAGACGGAGCCTCAAGCTATCCCCCTGGGTAGAGTGCTATGGCATCACAGCTCACAACAACCTCCAACTCCTGGGCTCAAGCGAGTCTCCTGCCTCCGCCTCCCAAGTAGCTGGGACCACAGGCGCCCGCCACAATGCCCGGCCATTTTTTGGTTGCAGCCATCATTGTTGTTTTGGCAGGCCCGGGCTGGGGATTCGAACCCGCCACCTTAGATGTACGTGGCTGGCGCCTTAGCCGATTGAGCCACAGGCACTGAGCCTATGCTCATTCTTAAATGATCACCAACCTAGCTATTATCCCTGATCAACAGAGTAGGGAAACTGAGGCACAGGACAGCGGCCATGCAACTTGCCGGAGGATACACAGCTCGTAAGTTGTAGAGGCAGGAGTTGAACCTAGACACTGAAGGTGGCTTCTCTGCAAACACGCCGGTGTTTCGGGTTCAGCTTAGGTTTCTCCCAAAATGAGGCCCACGGATTCCAGGAACTAAAACAAGAACAGCGGGGAGGGATGAGTTAGGCCTGTAATCATAGTGACTGGGGGGATCACTGGAGGCCAGGAGTTTGGACAACATCTCTACCAAAATTAAAAGGAAAGAGAAAATCAGCTGGGCGTGGCGGGTCTGTAGCCCCAGCAACTCCAGAGGCTTGAGGCAGGAGGATCCCTTGAGCCCAGGAGTTCCAGGCCACAGTGAACTATCACGATGCCACTGCACTCCCACCTGAGTGACACAGCAAGACCTTGTCTCTTAAACAAACAAACCAAACATACAGAACTAAAACCTCAGTTTTTGAGTGTTTAGGAGGCAGGCGGGAGGAAAGAGTTTCAGATTCTGCCCTTGTCTTGGGACAGTGACGGCCTGGCTTCACAGCTGAAATAGTAGCAACCACAGGTAGTGACCGGCGGGGGCGCCACTGCAAAGGTGCTGCGGGGGTGAGGAATCCATAAAAACAACTGCAGACCGACCTTTCCTCCTATGCCCTCTTTTCCCAATTTACGCCTCAACCGTGCCCCCTCCACACCCTCATGGCTGCTAGGTTGTGGCTTCTTTTCAGTTACGCTTCTCCGGAAGGGTAGAAACCTGACTGAGGAGTGATCTGGTAACACGCCGGACACTGACAGTGATGGCGCGGTTCTCAGACTTTCCTTTGGGCTCCAAACTCCCTGGGCTTCTTGAATGCCTGCTTATCAGACAGAGCAACTCAAGGGGAACACGGATTCAGGGACAAATAACTAGATACCAGTGGAGTATTACTGCCATAAAAAGGCCACAATTGAATAATATATGCCATCTGGACTGAAATAGTAGAGCAGGTGGACCAAGATTTTTAAATATATTTAAGGACATGGGGTATGATATTAACAATGTGATGGGAAAAGTATGAAACTAAAACAGATACGACATATGCAAATATAATTAGAATGAATGTTTCTGGATGCTATTTATTAATACTGTGGTATAAAAAGTAGAACAGATGCAGCCGAAGATGAAATAGTGATTGGAAAAGCAGTTTCAGGAATTCTCCAGAGGCAGTGGGGAAATGAAAAAAAAAAAAGAAGAAGAAGAATTGGAAAGCCGAGCGCAGTGGCTCACTCCTGTAATCCTAGCACTCTGGGAGGCCAAGGTGGGAGGATCTCCTGAGCTCACCAGTTCAAGACCAATCTGAGCTAGAGCTAGAGGGAGACGCTCTCTAAAAAGAGCCAGGTGTTGTGGTGGGTGCCTGTTGTCCCTTCTACTCGGGAGGCTGAGGTGAAAGAATCGCTTGAGCCCAAGAGTTTGAGGTTGCTGTGAGCTATGACATCACAGCACTCTACCAAGAGCAACAAAGTGAGACTGTCTCAAAAAAAAAGGCTTGTTTGTAAACTTTCTAAAACCAAAAGCAAAACTAGAACAAAAAGGGAGAAATATAAACATGGAGAAAATAAAATATTACAGCGGTAAATTCCAAAGTTGAAGGAAAGAAACCTCAGATTGGAACAGCTAATCTTAAGTGGAATATTTATATATGTATACTGCCTATAAATTAGAGCAATTACATTGAATTTGTGATTTTCTACTATGCCAGATTGTCATTAGGATGTGAGGATATAATAAAAAATATTTTTTAAATTAAATCATACCTGTGTAAATTAATGTAATCGTGGGGTACAAAGTGCTGGTTTTATATACAATTTGAAATATTTTTCATCAAACTGGTTAACATAGCCTTCACGGCATTTTCTTAGTTATTGTGTTAAGACATTTCTATTCTACACCTAGTAAGTTTCACATGTACCCTTGTAAGATGCACCTTAAGTGTGGTATCACCAAATACCCTCCCTCTACCCAGCCTCCCCCCGCCCCTCCCTCTCCCCGTTCCGCTTGTTCTTGGGCTACAATTGGGTTATAGCTTTCATGTGAAAGCTGTAAATTAGTTTCATAGTAGGGCTGAGTACATTGGATACTTTTTCTTCCATTCTTGAGATACTTTGCTAAGAAGAATATGTTCCAGCTCCCTCCATGTAAACATGAAGGATGTAAAGTCTCCATCTTTCTTTAAGGCTGCATAATACTCCATAGTGTACATATACCACAATTCATTGATCTATTCATGAGTCGATGGGCACTTGGGCTTCTTCCATGACTTAGCAATTATGAATTGGGTTGCAATAAACATTCTGGTACAAATATCTTTGTTGTAATGTGCTTTTTAGTCTTCTGGATATATACCTAGTAGAAGAATTGTAAGATCAAATGGCAGGCCTATTTTTAGTTCTCTAAGTGTTCTCCAGATGTCTTTCCAAAAGGAACATGTTGTTTACATTCCCACCAGCAGTGTAGGAGTGTTCCCTTTTCTCCATAATTTAATTTTTTTATTGTTTGGGATTCATTGAGGGTACAAAGAATTAGGTTACATTGATTGCATTTGTTAGATAAAGTCCCTCTTACAATTGCATCCCATACCCAAGAGGTGTGCCATACACTGTGATCTCCCATGCCCCACCCACCTCCCTTCTCCTCAATCCCTCATTCCCCTAAACCCCTCCCCCTTTGTATTAGTCCATCTTCTGCCTTCATATTAGAATAGAGAACATTGCATTCTTGCTTTTCCATTCTTTTTTTTTTTTTCAGTTTTTGGCCAGGGCTGGGTTTGAACCTGCCACCTCTGGCATATGGGGCTGGTGCCTCACTCCTTTGAGCCACAGACACCACCCTGCTTTTCCATTCTTATGATGCTTTACTAAGAAGAATGTGTTCCCTCTCCATCCAGGTTAATATGAAAGATATAAAGTCTCCATCTTTTTTAGTGGCTGAACAGTATTCCATGGAATGCATATACCGTAGATTGTTAATCCATTCCTGGATTGGTGGGCATTTAGGCTGTTTCCACATTTTGGCAATTGTAAATTGTGCTGCAATGAACAGTCTAGTGGAAATGTCCTTATGGTAAAAGGATTTTTTTTTTCTGGGCCTACTAATGGGATTGCAGGATCAAATGGGAGGTCTAGTTTGAGTTCTTTGAGGATTCGCCATACTTCCTTCCAAAAAGGTTGTATGAGTTTGCAGTACCACCAGCAGTGTAAAAGTGTTCCCTTTTCTCCACACTCATGCCAGCATCTGCAGCTTTGGGACTATGATGTGGGCTGTTCTCCCTGGGGTTAGGTAACATCTCAGGGGAGTTTTGATTTGCATTTCTCTGATGATTAGAGATGATGGGCATTTTTTTCATGTTTTTGTTAGCTATTTGTCTGTCTTCTTTAGAGAAGGTTCTATTCATCTCTCTCGCCCAGTGATATATGGAATTGTTGGATCTTTTTATGTTGATTAACTTGAGTTCTCTATAGATCCTAGTTATCAAGTTTTTGTCTGATTCATAATATGCAAATATCTTTTCCCATTCTGAAGTTTGTCCTGTTTGCTAACAAATGGGACTTAATTAAACAGAAGTTGTGTTTTTAAAAGAGCAGAGCCAATTCCTTAAAAGTATACATTAGAGGTTTACAAAAAAAATTAATCAACATTAGCGCCTTAAAAACCAATGACATATGGTTGGGGGATAGCAGATTTATCTTAATTATAACATAATTGCAGTGTAATAGTACAGACAATCTAGTTGTGAGTGTAAATTTTTTTAAGCAACTAAAATTATGGGCCACAGCCAGGATTGAGAGGTTCTGTTTTAAAATTATTTTTGCTTTCCATTTTCTATAAACCTTTTACAAAAAAAAAAAAAACAAACACTTTCCGGCATCTATCTAAAAGAGAAAGAGAGAAAAATTCCTGAATCAAAAATTTTATTTTTTTAGGACATTGGTGTGGGTGAAGATTTCTTGAGTAATAGATCAAAAGCTCAGGCAACCAGAGCAAAAATGGACAAATGGGATCACATGAAGCTGAAAAGCTTCTACATGGCCAAGGAAGCAATTAGCAAAGTGAAAAGACAACCCACAGAATGAGAGAAAATATTTGTGAACCATTCATCTGACAAGGGATTAATAACTAGAATGTATAAGGAGCTCAAACAACTCAATAGAAAAAAATTAAGTAATCTAATAAAAAAATGGGTAAAAGACCTGAAGACACATTTCTCAAAAGAAGACACACAAATAGCCAATAAGTAAAGGGAAAGTGTTCAACATCATTAGTCATCAGAGAAGTGCAAATCAAAATTACAAAGGGGTATTATCTCACCCCGGTTAAAATGCTTTTTATCTAAAATACAAGGAATTGACAGGAGAAGTGGCTCACGCCTGTAATCTTAGCACTCTGGGAGGCCGAGGTGAATGGATTGCCCTGAGCTCACAGGCTCAAGACCAGCCTGAGCAAAACGGAGATCCTTTGTCTCTAAAAATAGCGGGGTGGGCAGGGGCCTGTAGTCTCAGCCACTTGGGAGGCTGAGGCAAGAGCCTAAGAGTTGGTGGTTGCTGTGAGCTATGGTGCCACAGCACTCTATTGAGGGTGACAAAGTGAGACTCTCAAAAAATAAAATAAAATAATATAAAACAAAATACAGGCAATGATGAATACTGGTAAGGATGCAGAGAAAGGGGAATCCTTGTACACTCTTGGTGGGAATGTAAATTAGTACAATGACCGTGGACAACAGTATGGAGCAGAGGTCCTCAAACTTTTTAAACAGGGGGCCATTCACTGTCCCTCAGACCATTGGAGGGCCGGACTGCAGGTCCCAGGACAAGTTGGCTGCTAAGCAGGACAGGCAGCGGTGGCAAAAACACCCAGCAGGCCGGATAAATGTCCTAGGCTGGCCGCATGTGGCCCAAGGGCCATAGTTTGAGGACGCCTGGTATGGAGGTTCCTCAAAAAAGAAGAACTACTGTATGATCCAGCAATCCCACTGCTAATTATATATCCAAGAGCAAGGATCAGTATACCAAAGAGATTTCTGTGTTCCAAGGTTTATTGCAGCACTATTCACAACAGCCAAGATATAAAATCACCCTAAGTGTCCATCAGTGGACAAATGGATAAAGAAAATGTGGTATATTCTAAATACAATGGAATATTATCCAGCCACAAAAAAAGAATGAAATCCTGTCATCTGTAATAACATGGATGGAATGAGAGGATATTATGTTGGATGAAATGAGCCAGGCACCAAAAGATGAAGTTCACAGTTCTCACTCTTATGGGGGAGCTCAAAATTAAAACAATTGAACTCAAGGAGACAGAATAGAATGACGGTTACTGGGAAGAGTAGCAGAGAGGGGGGATAAAGTGATAATGGCTAACACATATAAAAATACAGTTAGATAGGATAAGATCTAGTATTGCATAGCACAACAGAATGGCTATAGCCGATGATAACTTGTTTATATTTTAAATAACTAATTTGGAATTAGAATGTTCCTAACACAAAGAAGTGATAAATGCTTGAGCTGTTGGATACCCCACTTACTTGATTTGATTATTATACATTATATGCCCATATCAAAACATCACATATACCACATAAATATATATACCAATTCAGTACCCATAATAATTAAAAATAATTTTTAAAATTTTGTTTGTTTTCTACATAGACAGCATATTGCTTTTGTAATAAAAGAAAACCATTTTCAGAAAATAATTAGGGATTCTTCTCCTCCCTTGGAAATGAGAGACTATTTAGTTGTAATAGTTCATTGATCACAGATTTTATCTAAACCTGCTGCTGCTAAGAATCGATGCTAAGTGAGCAAGAGGTAATATTTCCCCACGGCTGTATTTGATTTCTGCAATTATATTCATCCAAACCAAATTCACACAGTGCAGTGCACCAAGTTTAGGAAGGCAGTTTTCGTTTTTGAACTGAACTCTCAAGATGTGCTCTCCTCTGCATAAATGATCCACAGCAAAACCACACCACGCCTTTATACATAAATTCCTTTAAAATGTAATTTGAAATGACATGTCCCTTTTCTCACAGAGAACATATGTTCATTTATTTGTTTAATCCATTCTTTATTTCATTTTTATTGATAAATAAAAAATATTTACATTTATGGGGTACCATGTGATGTTCTGATGTATGTATACAGCGTGACATGATTAAACCAAGCTAATTAACATATTCAGCTCCTCACATACATGCCATTATTTTATGATGCAAACATTTCAAATCTATTGTCTTTGCAAATTTCAAGTAAAAAAATACAGAATGCTTCATGCCTCAGTATGTCACCCTTGCTCTCTAGCATTGCCATTTTAGCGTATGTGCTGCATTAGCGAGCACGAGGATATAAGTTCCTCTTCACCTTTCTGTCACGTTTTGCATCTGTCTGCAACGGATACACTTTTGAGATATCCTTGAGTCTAATCTTCCTGTTCATTAGTTCAAATCAATAACATCAATTAATTCTGTTCTTTTAGCCATCTACTCTGTATATTGTATCCAAAAATACAGTTTTCTACCTTTAGGTTTTACATTCATTCCTTTAAAAAAAAAATAAGAGATAAGGTCTCACACCATCATCTAGATCAGAGTGCAGTGATATAGTTATAGTTCACTGCAAACTTGAACTCTAAGTGTCAAGAGATCCTCCTGCCTCAGCCTTCCAAGTAGCTGGGACAACAGGTGCTTGTCACCACATACATATGGCTAACATTTCTTATTTTCTGTAGAGAGGAGGCCTCCCTATGTTATGTTGCCTAAGCTGGTCTCAAACTCTTGGCCTCAAGGGATCCTCCTGCCTTAGCCTCCCAAAGCACTGGAATTATAGGTCACTGCTCAGAGACTTGTTGATTGATTCTTTTTGCTAGACACGGTATTCACTTCTCTCTTGGAGGATAGCAATCAGTTTAATTTAATAATTCCTTCAGCTCAGCTTTATTCTTTCTGATCAATGAAAATGACAAAAGGATTGCCCAAGGAAAATCTAGAGAGATATGTAACAAATAAACAGAGAGTATTTATACATAAGGAAAATTGTAGTGCTGATGACTCTGAAATATGATACACACAAAAATCAATTCTATTTGGAGTTCTTTTTTTAAAAACTTCTAATTCCCATACAAATAAATTGGAAGATAATAAAGCAACATTGAACTCCTAATCTTCACTCTCCAGTCTCCACCTGAGCCTCTTTCTGTGTGCTACACCTCAGTGACTGACATCAACACCCCTTCAAGCCTAGAAGTCATCCATGACTCCTCTCCAATCCCCACACCCAACCCGTCCCCAAGTCCTGTGGGTTTGCCTCTGGGATATCGCTCACACCTGTCCATTAGTGTCTGCCTTCACAGTCACCATTCTGGAGCGAGCTGTTGTCACCTCTGGCCTGGACTACTGCAGGGATTGAACTTGTCTCCTGATATCACTAATTTTTCAATTCATTCTCCAAATTGCAGCCAAATGGGACTTATCTGGGAATATGACCCATATGCCCATACCTTGCTGTTAAAAAGTAAAACAAAAAATCTGAGTTTAAAAAAAAAATGAGAGATAAATATTCCCTTGCCAATCAAGAAAAAATCTGCATGTGAAAAACTTTCCAAATAGTGTAGTAAGGTCAGGAGGGGCGGAGGACTCAGTTCAAGTGCCAGAAAGGGAGAATTCACGGTGCTTGTCAATAAAGCACTGAAAACTAGCAGTCTGGATTGGGGAAAGAGTCTCTGTCTTCACATAGCTGGTTAAAACAAGTAAGTTCCATTCTTCACTAGAGAGGAAAGAGTCTTCAGTTAGAGGTCATGGGGTCTGATGTTGAAGGGGGTAGTCACTCAGCTTCATGGTTCTTTACCAACTTCCTTTGATTAGAACCATCTCTGACGAAACACAGCAGTTAGTTTTAATATTTCCCAAGCAAGTACTTCTATTTGAGGATTTTTTTTTTCCTTTCACCCTCTTATTTCTCCACTCAGTATTGCAAGCTTCTCATTAGCCTATGATCTGGTCCTTTTGTTTCTAGCCCGGACATGGTCCTCTTCACCCCTGCCCACCCTGTCCTCATGTAGGCACCATTTCTCATGACTGTTTCCACTCCCTCCTACTGTACTTACAAAAGCTGTTCCCACCGCGCCACTGTCCCTTTAGCTTGGTTAAATTGCTTTTCTTAAAATCTCAGCTCAACTGTCATTTCTTTAGGGGAAGCTTTGGCCGTCCCTTCAGTGCAGGTGAGACTCATTTCACACCTGCCAATAAAACCTGTTTCTTTTCTTTAGGGCATGTATCTCAGTTTATTTGATTAGTGAGTTTAGTTCATTACTGCCTGTCTCCTCCTCTTGATTAAAAGCTACCTGACACCACAGACAGTAGTGCGTTTTGCTCACCGTTGTATCTGCCAGTACACTTAACTGTGCTAAACAGAGTAACTGCTCAAAAAATGAATGAATGAATGCATGCATGCATTTGTGAATGGATGAATCTACCTATACTAATGGGGGGGCTATGACTGTAAAGTAGGAAAAAAAGGAAAATTTTATAAAAATCTTAGTTCTGTTTGTCCTAAGATTTAATTATGAAGAAATGAAGGAAGTTGATTTGGATTTTAAACAAAGTATTTGGTAACATGAGCGAAACAATGAAGAGAAGAAAAGTATGACCCCCCAAATCTTCCATTATTTCCTTAAAGCTACCATCAACTTGGGATCCTCAGAAGTCATCCTTAGGCTTGGCGCCTGTGGCTCAAGTGGCTAAGGCGCCAGCCACATACACCTAAGGTGGCGGGTTCAAATCCCCAGCCCAGGCCCGCCAAACAACAATGATGGCTGCAACCAAAAAATGGCCAGGCATTGTGGCGGGCACCTGTAGTCCCAGCTACTTGGGAGGCTGAGGCAGGAGACTTGCTTGAGCCCAGGAGTTGGAGGTTGCTGTGAGCTGTGATGCCATGGTACTCTATTCAGGGGGATAGCTTGAGGCTCACGTCTAAAAAAAAAAAAAAAGAAATCATCCTTAGACTATCCCCACTATCTATATTATTTCACGCCATCTTTCTAAGTCCTGTCCTCAGGCTCAGGGTGGTTGGTTATACTTAAATCCATAGCACCAACTGAAATTCTCAATTTCATTATTGTCAGTTGATTTCACAACTTAAAAGCTAATATAGCTGTTTTTATTTCTAATACCTTTAGCTTTTTTAAAACATAAGCCCATTCTCTAAAGAGTTTCATGTAAATATGTTTTTATTTAAATTAATAAATTATCTGATGCAAATGGACGTACGAGAGAAAAAGATTCCTGAAGATAGCGTAAGGCATTATTGGCACTAAAACAAATATAAGATAATTGAAGCTCAAAATACTGTCTGAGTTTATAGAGTATTTCTTCACAACAAGAATTATGAAATTAAAGGAGGAAATTAGATTATGTACTTTATTAAGCTATCATCTTCCAGCACACATAATTATAGTTAGGCACTTTTTAGAAATTGTGTTATTGTTATACATGACAGATTTAACACAAATTTATAACAACTCCCTCCTGAATGACAGTGAGGAGAGATAGCCTGGAAAGACCTAGAGGCCAGAAGAATACCATTAGACAAAACTTTAGAAGCTGGAAAGCATTAGGTGGGTGATAGTATTGAAAGCATAAATTTAAGCCTGGAAGAGGAAGCCAGTAAGAAGCAAGCTGGTTCATAGGATGCCCTTAGAATGGCAGAGGATAGGGTCATAGACTGGAGAACTTGTTGAAAGAAACTGTAAATAGCAATGAGAGTCTCAGATCCCCTCCCACAACCAGCAAGTGAGTTCACCTTTCCCGCCCTGGCAGAAATTACTCTCTGGGACGCTAAACCTAAAGCACTCTGGTCTCGGGTCATTAGATACAGCTAATGGCAGAGATGCCATAACTGAAACAGAGAAATTAACTAACAACCCACATACTAAATAACAAAATCCTGAGCTCCCTTCCCATTATGACACCCAGAACATCAGCAGCCAAGTTTGTGCATTCCCTAAGTGTAAGAAATTAGAAGGGAAAAAACTCCAAAAGAAATAAAGTTTGTATCTTGTCAAAGTTGTTAAAATTGATTCTGATGCTGCTCAAGTTCTGTACAATTTGATTATTTTACATAGAAACAACTCAAAGAACTTCACCAGAAGTTCTAAACATCAGGGTAAATAGACAATCTCTATGATTATTATATCTTCTATCTACAGACAATATGGAAACACTATGACCTTACTTTAAAATAGCGTAATTGGATGAAAACATGTCAGCATTATCTTTCCTTTTTTTTATTATTGGGGATTCATTGAGGGTACAGAGAACCAGGTTACATTGATTGCATTTGTTAGGTAAAGTCCCTCTTATAATTGTGTCCCACCTCCAAGAGGTGTGTCACACACCATGACCCCCAACCCCCTCCCTCCTTCCCTCTCTCCACTCACATATTCCCCCGTCATGTACTAGGTCATCAATTGTCCTCATATCAGGATTGAATACATTGGATTTTTATTTCTCCATTCTTGTGATACTTTACTAAGAAGAATGTGTTTTAACTCCATCCAGGTTAATACAAAAGATGTAAAGTCTCTATCTTTTTTAGTGGCTGAGTAGTATTCCATTGTATACGTATGCCACAGCTTGTTAATCCATTCCTGGATTGATGGGCATTTAGGTTGTTTCTACAGTTTGGCAATTGTAAATTGAGCTTCAATAAACAGTCTAGTGCAAAATGTCCATATAATAAAAGGATTTTTTTTTCTTCTGGATAGATACCCAGTAATGGGATTGCAGGATCAAATGGGAGGTCCAGTTTGAATTGAGGATTCTCCATACTTCCTTCCAAAAAAGGTTGTATCAGTTTGCAATCCCACCAGCGGTGTAAAAGTATTCACCTCTCTCCACATCCATGCCAGCACCTACAGCTTTGAGATTTTGTGATGTGGGCCATTCTCGCTGGGGTTAGATGGTATCTCAGGGTGATTTTGATTTGCATTTCTCTGATAATTAGGGATGATGAGAATTTTTTCATATATTTGTTATCCATTCATCTATCTTCTTTAGAGAAGGTTCTATTCATTTCTCTTGCCCATTGATATAAAGGATTGTCGGCTTTTTTTTTTTTCTTTTTGCAGTTTTTGGCCAGGACTGCATTTGAACCTGCCACTTCCAGCATACAGGGCCAGTGCCCTATCCCTTTGAGCCACAGGCACTGCCCTGTTGGCTTTTTTCATGTTGATTAATTTGGGTTCTCTGTGAATCCTAGTTATCAAGTTTTTGTCCAATTCATAATATGCAAATATATTTTCCCATTCTGATAGGTGTCTGTTTGCTTTGGTTGTTGTCTCCTTAGCTGTACAGAAGCTATTCAATTTAATTAAGCCTCATTTGTTTATTTTTGTTGTGTTCTTCATAAAGTCTTTCCCTAGTCCAATAACTTCAAGTGGTTTCCCCACAGTTTCTTTAAGGAATTTTATTATTTCATGCCTTAGATTTAGATCTTTTATCCATCCTGAATCAATTTTGGTGGGTGGAGAAAGGTGAGGATCCACTTTCAGTCTTTTATGTGTGGCGATCCAGTTTTTCCAGCATCATTTCATTCAAAGAATGAATAGGGATTCTTTCCCACAGTGTATGTTCTTATTTGGTTTATCAAAGATTAGATGGATATAAGATGTTTGTTTCATTCTCCTGGTTTTCTATTCAGTTCCAAATGTCTATGTCTCTATTTTTGTGCCAATACCATGCTCTTTTGATCACTATGGCCTTGTAGTACAGCCCAAAGTCTGGTAGGCTGACATCCTTGGCTTTGTTTTTATTACTAAGAATTGCCTTAGCTACATGGGTTTTCTTCTGGTTCCATACAAAACAAAGAATTATTTTTTTCCAGGTCTTGAAAGTATGATGTTGGTATTTTAATGGGGATAACCTTGGATCTGCAGATTTCTTTGGGAAGTATAGACACTTTAACAATATTGATTCTTGCCAGCCATGAGTGTGGTATGTTCTTCCATTTGTTAATATCTTCTGCTATTTCTTTTCTTAGGGTTTTGTAATTGTCTTTATAGAGGTCTTTTACCTCTTTTGTTAGGATATTCCTAGGTATTTCATTTTCTTTGAAGCTACTGTGAAGGCAGTTGTGTCCTTGATTAGCTTCTCATCTTGGTTGTTATTGGCATGTACAAAGCCTTCTGAATTGTGAACATTGATTTTATATCCTGAGACATTACCGTATTTTTTTGATCACTTCCAGGAGTCTTACGGTTGAGTCTTCGGGGTTCTCCAAGTATAAGATCATATCATCAGCAAAGAGGGAGAGTTTGACCTCCTCTTCCCCCATTTGGATGCCCTTTATTTATTTCCTTCCTTGCCTGACTGTAATAAATAGAACTTCCAGCACTATGTTGCATAGTAGTGGTAGAGGAAAGCCTTGTCTGGTTCCAGTTCTAACTGGAAAAGCTTTCAGTTTTACTCCATTTGGTGTGATGTTAGCTGTGGGTTGGTCATAGATGGTTTCAATCAGTTTAAGAAATGTGCCACCTATGCCTATTTTCTTCAGAGTTCTAATTAGAAAAGAATGCTGAATGTTATGGAATGCTTTTTCTGCATCTATCGAGAGAATCATGTAGTCTTTGTTTCTACTTCTGTCGATACGGTGAATTTGGGGTTTCAGGAAGAGATAAAAGAAGAAATTGTTAAATTCCTCAAACATAACAACAATAAAAACACAAGTTACCAAAATCTGTGAGATAAAGGGAAAGCAGTCTAAAGAGGGAAATTTATCACATTAGATACTACATTCAAAAAACAGAAAGACAGTACATCAATAAACCTGTGAACTATCTTATGGAATCAGGAAAAGAAGAAAAGTCTAATCCCAAACCCAGCAGAAGAAAATAAATATCCAAAATTAAATCAGAGATAAATGAAATTGAAAACAGAAGAATCATTCAGAAAACTAATGCAACAAAAAGTTGATTTTTCAAACAAATAAATAAAAGCGATAAACCTTTAGCCAGATTAATTAGAACCAGAAAAGTAAAATCTCTAATCACTTCAATTAGAAATGATAAAGGGGAAATAACAACAGATGCCAGAGAGATACAAGAGATCATCTCTGAGTACTACAAGAAACTCTATGCCCAGAAATTTGACAATGTGGAAGAAATGAATCAATACCTGGAATCACACGTTCTCCCTAGACTTAATCAAGAAGAAATAGATCTCTTGAACAGACTTATCTTAAGAACTGAGATTGGGCTCGACGCCTGTGGCTCAATCAGCTAAGGCGCCAGCCACATACACCTAAGGTGGTGGGTTCGAATCCCCAGCCCGGGCCCACCAAACAACAATGATGGCTACAACCAAAAAATGGCCGGGCGTTGTGGCGGGCGCCTGTGGTCCCAGCTACTTGGGAGGCGGAGGCAGGAGACTTGCTTGAGCCCAGGAGTTGGAGGCTGCTATGAGCTGTGATGCCATGGCACTCTACCCAGGGGGACAGCTTGAGGCTCCGTCTCAAAAAAAAAAAAAAAAAAAGAACTGAGATTGAAGAAACAATTAAACAAAAAAAATTTTTAAATCCCCCAATAGGGTGGCACCCGTGGCTCTGTGGGTAGGGTGCCAGGCCCATATACTAAGGGTGGCAGGTTTGAACCCAGCCCCAGCCAGCTAAAACAGCAGTGGCAACTGCAACAAAAAATAGCCAGGCATCATGGTGCATGCCTGGAGTCCCAGTTACTAGGGGGGTGGAGGCAAGAGAATTGCTTAAGCCCATGAGTTGGAGGTTGCTGTGAGCTGTGGCACCACAGCACTCTACCAAGGGCAATAGAGTAAGACTCTGTCTCAAAAAAAAAAAACCCAACAAAAAAAAAGCTCTGGTCCAGATAGATTCACGTCAGAATTCTATCAAACATTCAAAGAAGAGTTTACACCCATACTGTAGAAATTATTCCAAAAAATAAGAAGGAAGGAATCTTCCCCAACACTTTCTATGAAGCAAACATTATCCTGATACCAAAACCAAGAAAAGACCTAACCAAAAAGGAGAAAGCAGAAAAAAAAAACAACAAAAGGAGAATTTCAGACCAATTTCGCTAATGAATATAGATGCGAAAATTCTCAATAAAATCCTAGTCAATAGATTATAGCTACATATTAAAAATATCATTCATCATGATAAAGTAAGTTTCATCACAGGATGCAAGGCTGGCTTAACAAACATTATCTTTCCTTACTAATTTTTTTCTCCTGGACATCAATTAAATTCAGCAAAACATGTGCTTGAAACCTAAAGACATTTAACATTTACTTCCTAAAATGAACTCAGAAGGACTGCATTGCATCATTTCCCTTTACTGGGAGGTAAAGTAATATAGAACCTTCCTTTAAGCAGGAATCCAAGATTCCTACCATTACCACTAATCCAGTGCTAATCTACTTCTCATTCTGTTTTCCTTTTTGTGAACTGTGCTATATTGTGAAACCTGAAAGTCAATGTTGAAAAAACTAAATTATATGCCTACATTTATACAAATTATATAATTGTTCACATGGTGGATTATTACAGAATATTACCAATTCATTAGTTACAATAAACTTCTTTTCCAAAGAGTTATATAAAACACACATAGAATTACTTCATTTTCAGTTTTTAGCCCACAGTACAAATCATTTTTTCTCAGTATAAGATGTCACTATCTCTCCAGCAGGTTAATCCCAGGAGGTGTAGCAACTGCAATTACTACATTTAAATATTCCACATATCTGTCAAGATTTAAAAGAATTCTGTGGTGTCAGTTTAAATATAAATATATATAATTCTAGTTAATCATCGCTTGAGGCAGTTTTGAAAACCACATTACTTACTGTTACAAATTTCAATGTTACATTGTGTATGTTGTATACTTTGCTATATTGCAACTCTCTCTATTAATTTATTGGTTAAGAAAATGTCCATACTGACTCTGCCAGGCAAAAGTGCTCTCTTTATACAGAAAATACATAGTTTCTCACGGAGGTAAACTTGTCAAGATCATTTCATCTAATAGGTGAAGAGAAAAGAACACCAGAAAAATCACTTTGTGCTATTCATAGAGCTCAAAGTGAGGTTGGAAATCTCATATAAATACAGTATTTCAAGAAAATGCTAGCAAAACATATTACAAGCTTTTCATTTGTTTCCTCTGCCTCTAAAGGGACCCTTTATATTTACCAGTGACCATACTAACGGTCGATAACTTTCATTCTTCTTTTGCCTTTTAATGTAAGTGCAGATTTTGTGCATTTTGTAATTTCATCTTATAAACAGCTTCAATGACCCTGCAATGAAAATCAAGCATTTTGATGGTATAGTAACTACAGCTACATAATTTTGCACCAGGATGGGTCGTAGGGTTGCTATATTTACCTTTAAGTTAGATTTATTCATGTGTCTGTATTTATTTATCCTACTTGAATAGCCCTTACAGTGAAGATGAAAGTGTAATTATTATTACAACAATGAAAGATTCAGGGTGCCAGAACCTAATATTCTAGTGCCCAGCAACCATAACTAGCACCAGTGAATAGCACTTCAAGGCTTTTAATCTCCATGACAACCTACCTTGCGTTCTTCAATAAAATACCACTTTGCATGCATACAAACATATTCTTTATGCACAGTCTACTCGTTAATAAATATCACCTGCACTGAACATCAAAAAAAAAAAGGCCTTCTTTTTAAATAACTGTGAGTTCTCCCTATAAAACTAATTAATTGAACTCAGAAGGAAGTTAATTTATGTCTTTACATCTATAGCACACCTACACAACAAGCCACCAGAAGACTTTCTGAAGTAGATATTGAAACTGATACCTTCTTCATTTTGAAACGCTATAGAGACACTACTGCCAAAATAACTTGTGGGTATTATATCAGAACTCCTTTCTTGTGGTGAGTAGGTAATTTCATATGTAGACCTACTTGTTACTGATGCTCTACCATCAGGGGAGATTTGCTGCTATTTAGGATGCTGGTTATTCTCTCAATGGTTAAAGTCAGTTCTCTAGTTTTTAGTTTAAGACTCACAGTTTTGACGATTGTTCTGGTACTTGCCTTCTTCTTTGAGATACAGCTTTTGTTCGTTTTGCTCCTATTAATTTGTATCATCAAGATCAGAAAGGACTGGGAGAGAAAACCTGAAGCACTAAGAGGGTGGTTTTCCCTGTCCACTTCCCTTAAAGATGCCAGGGTGGAAGAAAAGGAGGGAAAATTAAAACAGTATCCCAAGTGAGATTTGGGAGTCTCTATTAATCTAGTTCAGTGGTTCTCAACCTTCCTAATGCCACAATGTATTTTCATTGTTAAAAAGGGGTCCCGACCCACAAGTTGAGAACTGCTGATCTATTTTATCCAGAAGTCATCTTTTAAAAGTTTATCCAGAAGTCATCTTTTAAAAGTGTAGAGCTAGTGTGGCTTCTGCAAAGATCAAAGAACTATCAGAAGGGAAAGGTATTGGATATTAAAGAAACTTCACCGGTTGGGTTGGCTCACACCCATAATCCTAGCCCTCTGGGAGGCTGAGAGGGTGGATCTCTCAGGAGTTTGAGACCAGCCTGAACAAGACTCTGTCTCTACTAAAAATAGAAAAGACTGGCAGGGTATGGTAGCACATGCCTATAGTCCCAGCTACCTGGGAGGCCGAGGTAAGAGGATTACTTGAACCCAGGAGTTTGAGGTTGCAGGGCAACAAAGTGAGACTCAAAGAAAGAAGGAAAGGGGAGGAAAGAGAGAGGAGAGGGGAAGGGAAGCGGGGGGAGGAGGAAAAAGAAAGAAATTAGAGAGCCTCACAATGTGCAGGGCATTGAAGGTTATGATCAACATGGATCACAATTTACTTTTTAGATGATGTTTTACTTTCTTATGAAAACTATTTCTCCTTTTGTGTCTCTGGTTCCTTTCTTGTTTTTTCATTTCAAAATATTAAGGGGGTACAAATATTTTGGTTTCTGGATCACTTTTATAATGCTTAAGCCATGGCTATAGGTATGCTCATCACCCAACTAGTTTTCGTTCTACTTGTTAAGTAGATTTTTGCCCCTCCCTTCCTCCTCCCTCCCTTCTGCTTGGTTTCCACTGAGTTTTACTTCCATCTGTGCACACGTGTACTCATTTGTTAATTCCAAATCATTAGTGAGCACATGTGGTGTTTATTTTCCTATTCTTGAGATATTAGGCTCTCCAGTTCTATCCATCAATCTATCCTTTTATGGCTGAGTAATACTCCCTGGTTTACATATACCACATTTTATTGATCCACTCATGAACTGATAGGCACTTGAACTGACTCCACATATTTTTAATTGCAAATTGTGCTGCAATAAACATTCAAGTGCAGGTGTCTTCTTTTCCTTTGTGTAAATAAATACCCAATAGTGGGATTGCTGGATCAAAGGATACAGGTCTACATTCAGTTCTACTTTAGTTCCTTGTGGAATCTCCACAGTGTTTTCCATTGAGGTAATCTGCAGCCACACCAGCAGTGTGTAAGTGTTCTTTTCTCTCTGCATCCAAGCCAGCATCCACTGTTTTTGCACTTTTCAGTAAAAGTCATTAAAACTGGGGTAAAGAGGTATCTCATTATGGTTTTAATTTGCATTTACCTGATCATTAGTGACATTGAACATTGTTTCATGTACTTATTGGCCATTTGTCTATCTTCTTTTGAAAATTTCTGTTCATGTCTTTTGCCCATTTTCAATTTTTTTTTTCTTGACGATTTGCTGGAGTTCTTTGTAGATTCTGGATGTTCACCCTTTACTGTATAGTTCGTGAGTATTTTCTCCTCTTCTGTAGGTTGTCTATTTGCTCCATTGATTATTTCCTTAGCTGTGCAGAAGCTGTTTAATCAAGTCCCATTTATTTACTTTGATTATTGCTGTAATTACCATTGGGGTCTTAGTCATAAATTCTCTAGTAAATTCTAACGTTTTATTAAAATAATTCAATTCATTATCTTCTTTGAATTTTACAAAACAACCAATTTAATTAATTTTTTTTTTGAGGGAGTCTCACTATGTCGCCCTCAGTAGAGCACTGTGGCAACACAACTCACAGCAACCTCCAACTCTTGGGCTTAAGCAATTCTCTTGCCTCAGCCTCCCAAGTAGCTGGGACTATAGGCACCCACTTCAACACTCGGCTATTTTTTGGTTGTAGTCATTTGGCTGACGCAGTCCAGGTTCAACCCCACCACCCTCAGTTTATGTGGCTGGTGCCGTAACCGCTGTGCTACAGGTGCCGAGCCTTATGCAATATTTGTATTGTACAGTAAAACTGAATTGTTTTTCCTGAATTGACTGGTTATTTTGTCGTATGGAAATATTTTTCCGTGTACTAGTTATCACATGCCTATGGCAGACAACCAGGCCATTTGCTTTTTCAGTGTTCTGAGAGCTTAGACAACCAAGCATACTTTACAAAACATCATGAACCTAGTATCATTGGGATTTGGGTATGTCTTGCCAACAGTGATGGCTTTTTGCTTATATGACCGCCCCTCTCACTATGCTCTGACTTCAACTGTGCTTGGAGCCAACACTGTGTATCCCCTTAACATTCTCTAATTTCCAAAACAGTAGCCACCACATTAAAAAAAAAAATACTTCACAAATATCCACTTAATTAAACCAAACTGAATCTCAAGGAAAACCACTCTCACGCATGATTGTCTAATCATTAGTTTCTAGCACATTTCTTGCTTGGTATTGGGTTAGAAGTCTTCTGCATTTAAAAGGTTTAAAACTAGTCCACTTAAGCAATTTCCAATTGTTTTGACTTGTACATGAAAACCGTGGATCAACATTACTATTTTCAGGTCTTTAAATATTGCTGTGAATAGTAACAAAGCATCCTCAGTAGTAGTCTTGCGCCCCGACACTACCACGGTGAGAGAGCACTAGAGTAAGACCCAGTGACTCTGATTGAAGAGAAAACAACATTTCCCCTCATATTTTTAGGTGAAGATAATTTTTAACAAAAATGTGTTCAGCAAAACAAGTTCTTATAAGCACAGAAGCCATAAAAATACCATGAAATCTGTCTTCAGGGAAAAAAAAATAAAACCAAAGCCAGCATTCTAGTCTCTGAAAAGTCATCAAAGAAGGACTTTGTCACATATTCTAATGGCAGATACACACTTATATATGACCCAGATTGCAAATACAGCTAAAACATAAACTTATTATTTCTGCTTTATCCCTCAAAAAAGCTAGTAAGATGTCTTCTTACTGGGGAATAAAATAATTCTTAGGCCCTTCGTGGCCTTGTTTCCTACAAACCAAGGAATTGAGAGCTGCAGATGCTCTTACCATTCCAGAACTCTCTGTCCAACCAGCCAGAAATGAAAAGTTTTCCCTCTCAGTGAGCAGTTCACCGAGCTCGCTGAGATTAGGTTTTACCAAAATGAGCGATGTACAAAGGCAGCCCTGCCCCAGTTCCTGTGTTTCTGTGCACTCTCCAGTTGCCGTTTACAGGAGCCAACTGACTACTTTTCAGCTCATTTAGAGATACTGGTCGTCTGTAGCGTGCTGGTAAACAGATTCTCTAAAACCAAAGCCCTGATTTTTAGAGTTGTCAATTTCCACCATACATCATAGATAACTTTCCATCATAGTTCATGTCAAGCCACCAACACAAAGTCACTAAGCAGAAAGTTGGGAGGAGACGCACTGAGCCAGTAGGAGCCAGTTCCAGCACACCCTAACGGGTGCTGTTTTGTAAGATATTTTTTCTGATCATAAAGGCGATTTATAATTAGAAATGATTAAAAGTACAAAGAAGTGGGGAAAATGGCTCAGAACTCTAAAAGCCAGAGATAGTCATTTATTAATATGGTCCGCAATAGAGTGCCTACCACAGGTAACCCTTATGCAAAATCCTAGTATATCTGGATTTTATTTCAGCTTACCTTTCTAAAAACCATAGGAATTTTAACACTGGTTCAAACTGGAGTTTCTCCTCATGGGAATATCAGGGGGAAAAAGGACAATTTTGAACTCAAAAATAAAGAAATCAGCTAAGGAGTAGAAGATTTAGTGATGAATTTTTATCTAACACTGGAAGAAAATAAACTCAGAAATTAGAACTGGATTCCTACAGTTGCTACCTCAAGGGAACTGAGGCCGAAGGAGAAGATGAAGGCTTGTGCTGTGGCAAAATCCCGTTAAGCCAGACATAAGACAACCTCGTACATTGAGGAAGAGGTTTGAAAACTACCAGCCCAACAAAGCTGAGTTAATTAACTGATTACCCAAGACTTGTCCATCTCAAACATCTAAATAACCAGGGCTCTCTGACACCAAAAACATGATCTTAGACGTGGGAGTTAACAGTTCTAAGTCAGATCACAAAGATGTTAAGCACATAAAAATGTACCATTTCTTATTACACTGTTGTCTACAATATAGCAAAACAAATTTACAAGTGTTTTATAAAAGCATGTAGAAAGGAAGAGACCTCGAAGGGTGGGGATGGTAATAAAGAGATTATCACAAAGTCAAAATGTGTAAACCAAATTTGATATTCTCTTCGTTTATGGTACTGTGTCCATTTTTTTAAATGAATTTCAAAAACATTTAGAAAGAAATTTTTTTTTTTTGAGACAGAGTCTCAATCTATTGTCCAGGCTAGAGTACTATGGCATCAGCCTAGTTCAAATGATCTTCCTACCTCAGCCTCCCAAGTAGCTATTTTTTTTCTAATTTAGTAGAGAAGCAGTTTCTTTCCTGCTCAGGCTGGTCTTGAACTCCTGAGCTCAAGCAATCCTCCTGCTTCAGCCTCCTGGAGTATTACAATGATAGCTGTGAGCCACTGCACCCAGCCAAAAACTTAATTCTTTCTTTTTTGTTTTTCCTAGCCACTAGACAACCAGGGGAAAAACTTAATTCTCACAGCTGAATATTTCTTTTACACATTTGCTTTAAAATATGTTCTTTCATTCTACTAATATGCTTTTATCAGTGAGATAATTCATTGTGTAGTATCTTTCTACATTTTACAGGACCTTATCTGACCAGTCTTTTCAAATAAACATTCTGATTGAAGTATAACTTGCACAGAGAAAAGTAGCCAAATCATAAGTGTCTAGTTCCGTAAATAATAAAAAATTAAGTATATCTTATAATCAGCACCCAGGTCAAGAAATAAGAACATTATGCAGGATTTTAAAGGTCCCAGTCCAGACAAGGTGGCCCACACCTGTAATTCCAGCACTTTGGGAGGCAGAGGTAGGTGGATCCCTTGCAGCCAGGAGGTCAAGATCAGTCTGAGCAACAAGGCAAGACTCTGTTTCTACAAAAAAACAGAAAAATTAGCCAATGTGGTGGCACACTCATAGTCTCAGCTACTCACTGAGGAGGCTGAGACAGAGGATAGTTTGAGCCCAAGAGTTTGAAGTTACAGTGAGCTGTGATGATACTACTGCCCTCCATCCTGGCAATAAAGCAAAACTGTGTCAGAAAGAGAGAGAGAGAAGGGAGAGAGAGACAGAGGGAGGAAGAGGAAAGAGGGAAGGAAGAAAAGAAAGAAAGGAGGAAGGGTGGGAAGGAGGAAGGAAAAGAGGGAAGGGGAGAGGGAGGGAGGGAAGGAGGGAAAGGAAGAAGGGAAGGAAGGAGGAAAGGAGAGAGGGAGGGAAGGATCCCTGTACCCTTATCCAATACCTACCTACTCCTCCCACCTCCCCAAAGAAAACCACCATCCTAACAACAAACACCATAAATTTCTTTTTGAACTTCTTAGTAACATAAATGAAATTATTCAAGGCATTTCTGCGTGTGACTGGCTTTTCACTCAATATTGCCTGAGAGGAACATCCACATTCTTGCACATGAGAGTAATTTGTCCACTTTCACTGTTGTGTAATATTTCATTCAACACGATTTCTGTCACTATTTTTATCCAATATACATTTTATGCTTATTGTTTGCCCAGTGTATATGTTTCGTATCCTTTCATTGCAATGTATTTAGCCTTTAAAAAAAAAAAACACCTACAGACAGCATTATAATTGGGTGTAGACTGTTTAAACCAGATGAACAGTCTGCTGCATAATATTTTTATAGTAATATTTTCCCCAATAATGATATTTACTAGTACACCTAAATCCAACCCTGTCCCGTCTAATCATTCCTGTCTGCGTTTGTCTCCCATTTCTCTCATCTTTCATATCGTTTCCAGTCCTCTTCCTCCTCCGCCTTCTTTTGGGTTATTTTGTATAATTTCATTTTCATTCTTCTGTTGGGTTTTTAGCTATACCTCTTTATAGAAAAGTGGTTAATCTAGGAACATGCATCTTTAACTGATCACAATCTGGTCAGCATCACTATTATACCATTTCGTGTAAAATACGAGGATCTTGCAACCATATTGTTCCATTTACCCTCTCATTTTTGGTTCTGTTGTTATAAAAAAACCACCAATACAGAAAGCATTATTAAGATAATTTTTCTCTTAATAATGTATCTTGAAGAAATTAAGATAAAATAGAAAAATATGTATAAGCTTTTATATTATCATTTCTAATGCATCTGTCCCTGTGCCTACAAATTACAATTGTGGATTTCCCTTCAAGCTAAAGAGTTTCCTTTAGCATTTCTGTATTATGGTCTTGGGACAACAAATTCTTAGTTTTTGTTTACCTTCAAATGTCTTTATTTCATCTTTATTTTTAATGGATAGTTTCTCAGGTTTTAGAATTCTTGGCTGAATTTTTGTTCTTCTTTCAGTGCTTTAAAAATGTTCCAATGTCAATTGGGCTCATGGAGAAGGCCGTGCAACGAGAATGCTTACTATTATTTTCCTGTATATATTGTTTTTCTTTGGCTGCTTTCAAGATTTTCTCTTTGCTATTTTGATTATGATGTGACTCTGAGTGGTTTTCCCTCTAACAATTCTAGAGGGGGGGGGCCAGTCATGGTGGCTCACACCTATAATCCCAGCAGTCTGAGAGGCTGAGATAGGAGGATTGCTTGAATTCTGGAGAACAAGAACAAGACCTTGTCCCTACTAAAAAAAAAAAATAGAAAAATTAGCCGGGAGTTGTGGTGGGCACCTATAGTTCTACCTACTCCAGAAGCTGAGGCAGGAGGATAACTTGAACCCAGAAGTTTGAGATTGCTAAGAGCTATGACACCATGGCACTCTACTCAGGGTGACATAATAAGACTGTATCAAAAAAAAAAAAAAAAATTCTTTTGGGATTTGTTTCTTAGATCTGCACATTTATGTTTTTAGAAATTTTGTAAGTATTCAACCATTACATTTTAAAGTACTTTTTTCTTTCCCATCCTCTCTCCTTACCTCTGGAGATCCATTTACATATCTCCAATTTGCTTTTAAGCTCATGCACTGAATTTTTCATTTTAAGTAATATATTATTTAATTCTGTAATTTTTATTTGGTTCTAGTTTCTAGTTATCTACTATTAAATTTTCTGTTAATTTATTATATTTTCTTTAAGACTTTGAATGTATTTATAATAACAACTTTAAAATCTTTATTTGTTAATTACAGCATCTGAATCATTTGGGGACTAGATTTTAAGAACCTTTTTTTTCATATGAATCATAGTTTCCTATATCTTTGCATATCTAGTTATTAAAAATTATGCACTGGACATTTTGGAAGCTGTATTTTGTATTTTTTTTTTGAGACAGCCTCACTTTGTCACCCTCAGAGTGCCATGGCATCACAGCTCACAGCAACCTCAAACTCTTGGGCTTAAAGGATTCTCTCACCTCAGCCTCCCAAGTAGCTGGGACTACAGGTACCCACCACAACACTTGGCTATTTTTTTTGGCCGGGCCTGGGTTTGAACCCACCATCTCTAGCATATGGGGCTGGCACCCTACTCCTTTGAGCCACAGGTGCTGCCCACACCTGGCTATTTTTAGAGACAACATTTGGCTCTGGTTCAGGCTGGTCTCAAACCTGTGAGCTCAGGCAATCCATCCGCCTCACCCTCCCAGAGTGCTAAGATTACAGGCATGAGTGACTGCGCCAGCCAAAAGCTATGTTTTATAGACTCTGGATTCTCTATTCCTCTGAAAGGTGTTGACTTGTTCTAGGTAGTTAACTAAGCCATTCTCAATATCCAAACTCTACCTCCCCTGTAGTGGACAGCAGCTAAAATATCTATCCAATTTTTTCAACTTCCAGCTGTTTCTTTTTCACCGGGTCACTAGAGTCTCTTGGACTTATAGTTTAGTGGTGAATTAATGGTTTGGGTGGAATTTACACACAAATGTTTTCTATAGAACACATGAAAATTTATTCAAGGAAGATTCAGCCTACGTTTCTTCATTCCTTTATTTATTCAGCAGATGTTTCACAAATATTTATTAAATACGAAACACTGTGCAAGGCACAAAGGATAACTAGAATAAGACACCATCTAGATCTCCCAAGGGGGGGTTATAATCTACAAGGAAAGACAGAAGTAACTTAAACTGGCAACAAATTTAAATGAGTACTATTAGTGATAATGATAAAAAGAAACAATAACAAAGTCACATGAAAGAAGTATTTCATTCTGCTTAGAGAGATCTAGAAAATCTACTTAAGCACCAACAGTTCTGCCTCATCTTGAATGATGAGTATGTTTGCCAGAAACAAGAACTTGAGGAAAAATATCACAAGCCTGGGGCACCGCAAGTACATTCTCGTAATAGGATACAGTAAGCAAGTGGAGAAATGGCAAAAGGGGAAGCTAGAAACGTAGGCAGGGGTCAAATGATTAAAGACCTTGAAAATAGAAGTATCTAAATTTCATTCTGTGGATAAGAAGTTGTCACAAGATTTTAAGCAGTAATGACATAATGAGATTTAAGTTTTTGAAATATCACTTTGCAGAGTGGAGAATGGATTATACCAAAGACTGATAAGCTTTATCTATAAAGAACCAGATAGTAGAAAACCCCCACACTGTACCCCAGAAGTGCATTAATGTACATAGTTACCATTCAATAAAAAAAAAAAAAAGAACCAGATAGTAAGTACTTCAGGCCTGTAAGGCATGCTGCCTCTGTTGTAACAACTCAATGTACAGCACAAAAACAGCCACAGACAATATACATAAATGAATAGGCATGGCTGTGTTCCAATAAAACTTTATGTACAGAAAATAGGCAGCAAGCTGGATTGGGCCCATAAGCCATATTGTTTGCCAATCCTGAAATAAATGATTTATCCCAAAGAAACAAGATCAGCTAGGAAGCTATTGCAATAGTCCTCCTAAGTGATAAAGAGAACTTGAAATTAGAGCAGTGAATGTGAACAGGCAGAGAAGTCAATAGCAGAAACGTCAAGGAAGCAGACCTGGCCAGACTTAGTGGCCCGTGGGATGTTGTGGCTACCAGGGAAGAAATTTAGGCTGACTCCAAAGTTTATGGTTTGGATGACTAGAGAGATCCTACTGCCACCAATAAAAACTGGGGGGAAAAAAATAGAACATCAGGAAATGAGCAGTCCAAAGATGTGACCAAGTCAATAACTATACTTTTTGTGTAGCAATTACATTAATTGTTATTAATCACTAACTATGGAATTAACATTTTTAATAGAAAATTTTATTTGTCCACTTAATCTGTAGAATATGTTTGTTACAGGAAATTGAATTTGCTAACTTAAGGTGTAAATAAACTAACTCACTAGCCCTGAATCATTTAGTTTCTCTTGATGAACAGAAAACTAACTCTTTTGGTCTAGCTTTCTTCATACAAATTGCTTCCAGCAGTCTCAAACCTACTACACCCTCTGTGAAAGCAGTTTCCTGCACACCTTGGAAGTCCTGTTTAACCAAAATGCAAGGTTACCACCCAACATGGTAATTCCTAAATTCCCACGTAACACACTTGGTCTCTAACACTTCAGTATAAATGAGTAGTAGATCATGTGAGAGGGGAGTGTATATAGTATAAAAATAGAGAATGAGACACAAAAAGAAATAAAGCCCAAGAAAATTAGTCATTAGAGTATGTATCCTAGTTATAATGGTTATAATTTATTAAATTCAAGTTCATTTATTTATGCATTTTATTGTTTTACAAAGTTGATTGCCATCCTCTCTAGGCCTTCATCTTTTCCAGGTAGAATAGTTTTACCTTTGCTTTTCTTTCCAAGTCTTTTCTTTCTTTACAAATCTCTTTTGTTACTTTCTCTAGACTCAAAATCGCTCCACTATGTCAATCTTGAGGTAGAACAACCAGATACGCACCCACCTTTCCAGGTATGGATTCCCTATACTTCCATTGAAAGGTGGGGTCTTTTTTCTATTTCCTGTTCTATGCCAGTTATACCAGATATGTTTATTGTTTGGGGGGCCCTGAGTCACATTAGACTGTCAAGGAAACTCTATCATTAGTCATTCCCAAAAAGATAAGTTATAATCATTCAATAGGTTGCTAATTTGAATAATTCTTATCTAAGTGACAATCTTTAATAAGTTAAGGATATGTGCATAGACCCCATACCACTTCATTAGTTCTCCAGTTTTTGTTTGTTTTATTACCTGGAAGGATTTAAAGCCATCGGTCAAGGTCTTAATGTGTCTGGGCTGCTATAACAAAAGCCCAGAGCCTGGGGTGCTTATAAGCAACAGAAATTTATTTCTTATAGTTCTGAATGCTGGAAAAGTGCAAGATCAAGGTGAAAGCACATGTAGTGAGAAGAAGATGGAGTCCGTCAGGCGAGGACAGACATGACACAGCTGGTCAGGTCCTTTTAGGTCCTAAGCGACCCTCACTTCCTGTCTCTCATTCTTACTGTCTTGTAAATTTAGCTCACACCCTAAAGATGCTCATGTTGAATAGTTTAGGAATTAACTTTTTTTTTTTTTTTTTGAGACAGAGCCTCAAGCTATCTCCCTGGGTAGAGTGCTGTAGCATCCCAGCTCACAGCAACCTCTAACTCCTGGGCTCAAGTGAGTCTCCTGCCTCCGCCTCCCAAGTAGCTGGGACCACAGGCGCCCACCATAACACCCAGCTATTTTTTTTGGTTGCAGCCATCATTGTTGTTTGGCAGGCCTGGGCTGGATTCGAACCCGCCACCTTAAGTGTATGTGGCTGGCGCCTTAGCCGCTTGAGCCACAGGAACCGAGCTGGAATTAACTTTTTAATTGGAAATGTTGTAATAGATTGTGACTGGGTTATGCTGATTATTATTTAAAATAAGGGTTTCTATGGTCTTTGCTTTAAGAAGATTGATTTAAAAAATTAACTTTTTGATTAGAAATGTTGTAATAGATTGTCACTGAGTTGTGCTGATTATTTTTTAACATAAGGGTTATTGTGAACCACTATGTATGAAACTGAAATTTTGGAAATGGAAGAACAGAACAGTTTTGGAGAGGCTGCTCTCACCATTCTCCAGAAGTGGCCTTCTGACAAATAAAGTTTGGTAGATCTCTCCCCATCTCTGTATATCGGCTGACAGTGACAGGTGGCCAGACCCTCTTTGTCTGGTAACAAAGGCACTGGCAGATTCAGTGTCTGGTAAGGACCCATTTCCTGATCATAAATGGTGCCCTATTGCTACATCCTCATGTGGTTAAAGAGGCAAGGCAGCTCTCTAGAGTTACTTTTACAAGAACACGAATCTCATTCATGAGTGAAGGGTGCTTGTGACCTAAGTACTTCAGAGAGGCCCCACCTCCTAATGCTATCTCCTTGGAGTTAGGATTTCAATATATGGATGTCCCCCCATAAGCCCTAAAACCATAGCAGCAGACTAAAATTTTTACTGCCTAATATCCTGTCTCAAATTATCATGAGAATATTAAGAAGGTCTGCTCCCACTTACAAAAGATCAAGCAATAAGAGCAATGTAACTAAAAACATAAAAAGTAAAGCAAAAAAGAAAGTCAAGAATCCCCGCCCTTATACAATCTCCCAACCAATTAGTCTCAATTTGAATTTGTGACTTTAATCATATGTACATAAAAGACAAAACAGATAACTAAAGGTTGTTTCAGCTTCCCAAATGCTAAGGAAATAATGTTCAAAATAGGTTTTCCTTGCCTTCTATTAATTACACCTAGGGAAAAAAAAAAACAACCAGAACTGTGCACTGATTACCAGGAGCCAGCAGGAGTTCTTTGAGAAATTATGCTACTAGAAAATGAATAAGGAGTTATGTCAAACTAACCTGATTTTTTAATTTTCTTCTACTAGTCCATTCCCAGCTATATAGTTACCGGCCTGGAAAAGTCAAAAGGTGCTGTGAACTTAGTGTGTCTGTTTTGGGCCTCAGGTGTAAAAAGTTGACTTAACCACATTCCTCCATTCAACCCCACTGCATCATCAATGGGTAAGCCTCCTGTCTTGTTTATTGTTATTGTTTCATTTTTTTCTCTCATCCGTATACTCCTCTCCCAATCTCCTCAACCCCATCATACCTGCTTTAATGATTTTAATATTCAGAACGTGCTAAAAAAAAAAAAAAGTAAAGACCTTTTAAGAGATGTTGTCTATGTATTACTTTTTCAAATTTGAATGGAATTATGGTAGCAATGTGCAGTACGACACTGGCTCAAAAGATGGTGTGAATCAAATGGGTACTAGCATCTCCATGAGACAGGCAGGAAAGCCAAAGACAATGGCGGAAGCATGGTTGACATTGGAGGAGCTCAAGACCATTTTGAAGCCGTATTTGAAATTTGAGAACATTGTGGGTATACAACAGTAGAGACTTGAGTATGCAACAGAACCTCCAACATACCTAATAGCTCACATCTGCGATTAAGTTTGAGACTCATGGTACTGTGTGTGATGGGCACAAGGGAAGATTTGGGAGGCCTCAAACAGCACCAAGTCCTGCTTGGAGAGGGAAGGAAGGAGGATAGAGAAAGAGAGAGAGAGGTTTGTTTTGTGTTCATTTCTAAAGTATGCCAGATCAATATAATGGGAATATACAAAAAATACTCCTTTAAATCACTCTATGAACAGTATATCAAGGGTAGACCCAGGTTTTGTGGTCCTAAATCTTAATCTGGAGGTACCATCTTCAATTAAAATAGTACAAACTTAAGTGTGAAAGCAAATATTTGTTTTTAATGAGAGCAATCAAAACAAATTGAAAAATTCTGAAAGTGGAGAAATGCTATAAATATCTCAAATATCAAAATATATATATACTATTTTTGTGAATTAGCTGCCCGACACCTCTACGATTTTCACCCCCCACACTTTTTGGCTTCCTATCGTTTGAATCTTTATTCACACTGCAATGATTTTGCACTGTTCCCTCTGGAAGCATAATGGCACTGCTAGGAGTTCCTGCTACAAATGCAGGAACATGAGATGAGTCCTGTCTTGTGCAATACGTATCAATGGAGAAAAAAAAAATATCAGCAGTGCATATGTGATTGGCCCCTCTATTATCAAGCATGTGTCTGATAGGACAGAAATTCCATTTTGATTGGAGTCAGTGAGAACCAAATCCCATAATTTTCTACATATGATAATTAGAGAATTTTCCATAGACTAGTTCAGGTTCAATATATTTCTATTGTTTTTCTCCTCCACTACCCACATATTACTGATGGCAGTTTCTTAACATACGTTAATATCGTGGTAATACTCCAGCCCTCAAACTTGCTGCTATACTATGAGATGAGTTGGCCCAAGTAGGTAGTAAAAATATTCCTGATGACTACTCCTACACCAGAGTGGCTGAAAATAATAGAAGCATACATGGAAGTGGTTGTGAACCACAAAAATACATCTCACTCAACCTAACCTCAATGATTTCTCAAGCACTCTTCCAAATGTTAATATAAATACACTGGCTTCGCAATTAGCATTTCTGTTTGTCCTGATATCTTGAGTAATTTCCTGATTGTTCAAATCTGAGGTATAGTTTTGCATAACCTATTTAGGATATTTTACCTTTTGAAAATGTCAAAAATCACAGAAACTCTTGGCAAAAGGCCTTTCTTTTACTCACGTTTGCATTGCTTAACTCAGTTGGGCATCTGCCGGAGATTAGAACATGGCGTGGGTGCCAAAGTGTGAAGCAGTTAGACTCATCAAGTGATCCCAACACAGATGAGATCATTCTTGAGCCTCCTGATCAAATTTTACATAGTACATCTGTAGCCAGTTGAAGGCACGTTACAACTGTCAACTGGCTGCTTAAATAAGACCTGTGATATCTGCATTCTCAACCTCAGCCACACAGAAAACCCTCTCGGAGATTTAAGAAATCTCAATGCCTTGACTGTGCCCCAGATCAATTCAATTTAAACCTGTGAGGGTAGGACTCGGGCACCAGTGTTTTCGGTTTAAGACTGTAATGTTGGCTCGGTGCCTGTGGCGCGTGGCTAAGGTGCCAGCCACATACACCTAAGGTGGCGGGTTCGAATCCCCAGCCCGGCCCGCCAAACAACAATGATGGCTGCAACCAAAAAATGGCCGGGCATTGTGGTGGGCGCCTGTGGTCCCAGCTACTTGGGAGGCGGAGGCAGGAGACTCGCTTGAGCCCAGGAGTT